>VZRN01004549.1:271073-378665 GCA_013397935.1 Dasyornis broadbenti | reverse complement strand
AAGATATTATTACCAGTGTAATTTGTCACACAGACATGACAGTGCATGTGTATTTGTACCTCATGTTCAACACTGCTATTTGAAAAGGCAGCTTATTTAGGAAACAAAATAAATTGCAGAACGTCTTATTTAACCTCCTGCTTATCAGTCATGTGAGATGATGACTAAAACACTTTTATAGTGTCTATGCTTGTATGCTTTGTAGCTGTCTGCTTTGCTTTTGCCATGTTATAGCAAGTTTCCTCCTTTTACCTATACAAATATGAAGAAAACAAAAGCTAGAGAGGGCCGGGCACTGCACCTGTGGACAACTAACAGTTAGCAGGGCATCTGAGGGAGGAAAAGGAACAGAAATGGCATTTGGGTACCTAAGCAGGTGGACACACTGGTAAATGCCTGCCTGCCAGCTGTGCTCTTGAATGTCTTCCCTGTAAAGTCTCAAATTACTTTGAACTCATTTTTCCCAGTGTTCATTTTCATACTGGTCAGGCCATTTGCAGTCATCTGCATGGTAATATCAGACAGAAGTATTTCTTTACCTTTTCTTTGATTTAGCTCTCAAAGGCACACCTAAACCTAGACTTGCTTTTTTTGAATGTCCTTTCCCAGCCTTTTAGATGAAGCCTGGAGAGATACAAGCCAAGACAGAGGTTTAAGAAGACCTAGCTTGTGTGTTTTGTCCTAGGACGAAGGGACAGGGTCCCAGTGCTTTTTAGCTTTGGTCTGTAAATGGAGATTTAGATTCTAGAAGATAGAGATTCCTCACATTAGTTTAAATTTGCTGAACTTTCAGTGCTGTGCTTTCAATGCAACTATGATGTGTTGTCCATGTTTAGACCATTGATGATACTAAAAGTGCATTTTTTTAAGTGCAAACTGTCTTCAGTGCTTCATTTATCTGTCATGGATTAATATTTATTTTTCTATTCAGTGTGGGGTATTTAATCTGTGCAATCGACTGAACCTGCTCCAAGTTTGATTTTTTTTTTCTTTTTTTTTTTTCCTCTCTATTTCAGTGCTTTTGTATGTGAGGAAGGAGACAGATGAGGTGTTTGATGCTTTGATGCTGAAATCACCCACAGTAAAGGGGCTAATGGAAGCTGTAAGTATCTGATGTCCTCACATTGTATGTCTTTCTTGGCAAGAAAATCTTGAGGTTTTCCATGTATTATTGAGATAAACTGTAACATAAAGATGAAGTTATTCTCAAGTGCATTTAAAGCATTTCATAAAGGCTTTCTGGAGCGTGGCTCTGAAGTGCTGGCATGTTCCTAATTCAATGATGTCAGCAGGTTACTGGGATTAAACAGCAATCCAAAGCTGATTATTGGAGACCTGAGCCTTGAGGAACAGCAGTAGTTAACCTGTGTCAGGGAAGTAAAGAGGTGCAAGCTTCATTTTCTGAAATGCTTCTTTCAGAACTGATGGTTTAGAGCCTGTTGAATCTTTTCCTGTAATGCCCATGAGTACATTCCTAGCCTGGTTTCTAAGAAGAGGCCCATGGATGCCCCATTTCTGTGTGAATTTCATATGGCTTTTGTGCAATTGCTGTTCAGCCTGTAAGAGGCAGCTGCTGAGCCAGTGCAGACTTGTCATTCATATGTCGTCTCAAATTCCTTCGCTAGCCCTCACTTACAGCGTGACCTACCTACCAGTTGCCTCTTTGCTGCTTCTTTGAGTTTTTGCTTGTTACCCATTAGCTGTCATCATAAGAGTTGCTATTTCTATGTTTAATCCTGTTTATTTGAGCTGATGTCTTGTGAAATTTGGTAAGGGAAGAGTTAAGAAATAACCACGTGTCTCACTGCTTTGGTGGGGGAATGTGAGATGGACATGTGGGATGCTGAGTTGATTTCCAGCCTTGTTTACTTGTAGGGGAGAAGACGGAAATGGATGATAGTACCCCTACTGAACTCAGCTGAGTGCTAGAAATGTGTATATTCATACTCTCTTTAAAACTGTCACAGTATCTTGTTTCATGTACTGAACACTTTCAGTGCAGTAAAAATTGAGTGACTTGGTCAATATTTGGCCAATAGCAGAAGGCAGAAAAAGATTTGTGGGTTAGTGAAATTGTTTAAAGCACCTCTTTAGATAGAGTATCTCTGAGGAGAGTCAGCAGCATGCTAAGGATGTCCTAACTGTGCTTTTGCCAATGCTGTTTGGTAGCTGAGACTGCAGCTCAGTTGTCAGGCAGAGCACACATAAAACAAAAAACAGGCTTTGCTTGAAGAGGCTGCAGTCTGATTCATGGTAAGCTGTAACACGATTTCATCTTGTCTTTGTCTGGAAATTAAAAGTATGTTATAATCCTTCTATATCTATACAAGCTAGCATGAATATTTTATCTCCAGTAGTCTGTGCCTCTCCATGTCTGTTCTCCAGCCACCATGTAACAAAAACAAAGCTGGTGCAGAAGCAGGAAAGGTTTCTGCATACCTCAATCAGCGCAGCTGCTGACTCACTGGCATGTTTTCAGCACTAGAGAAATCTAATCTGTTGTAAAATGTCCCAGTTCACTGGAAGGAACATATTCAGAAAATTTTAATTCTCTTTGGTAGGATATTGTGGATAAAACAATGCCAAAAAGCTGTCAAAGTCCATGTTCTTAAATATTGTCTCTGTAGTCGTTGCAGCAAATCATGTAATGTTGTAATTGTGCACATCCTAAATGCTCAGTACTAAGTTTAGTACTAAGAACTGAGGAACTGAGCGTCTGGGTATTACAGAGCCCCAGACCTGAAAGAGAGCTCCAGTGATCCTCAGTCATATCCTCCTTCTCTGTTTATGGATTTTCAATTTTTTCTTCTTTGCGTTAGTCACTATTCCTGGTCTTCAAGTTTTTCATAACTTTCTGTTATTAATGATACGATTTTCTCAGGTCTTATTCTCACGTATACCCCCATTCCAAATGAACAATTAGATTCCTTCTCAGATATCTTTCTCTTGGCAAATATCTAGAGGTCTTGGGTTTCAGAAATACAGCACATCTCAGGAAGCGATACAGATGTTTGTTTTTCACTAGTCAGGCTTGATCAACAGAAAATTGCAAAACAATTGCCTATCACAAAACATCACACATGTGGTGACTGACAAGCTCTACATTCTGCTTTCAGCCTGATCCAAAGTCAGGATAACTGTGGATCTCAGTAGGTACCTCAGTCTTATATTGTGCAAAATTACATATTTATTCAAATTACAGAAAGCAGTTCAAATTGGGAAATTCAAGCATCTACCAAAGTCTTTCTATAATTAAAAACTGACAGCTGACTTCAATAGAGCCAGCTTAGACAATCAGATACCTGCTTATATATGTGATCTTCCAACCAGTGTAGGACAACAGACTAGACTATTTCATAGAAATAAGCTGGCAAAAGTGTTTTCCTACACACCTTGACCCATCCAGATGTTGCCTTTTCTGTCTTCCTGACTCCAGCAGAGAGCATTTGTGGTGGTTTGTGCAATCAGATAGACTTGCCATGCCAGGGGACTGCAGCCCAAATGGACACCCAGACAGCTATTTTGGTGCCACGATGAAGGCTGTTGCATTGCTTCAGGCATCTTAACAGAAAGAAATGTCTGCTCAGATAATTGACAAATGGACAGTGGAGAAGATAAGGAGAAATATTCCTCCAAATAAAAATATCTTTCTAAAATTTAATGTAGTATGCTTGGGTTCAGGTGACAAATCCTGTTGTTTTGTATGGAAGTTGGCATAAGTGGTGTTCCCCCTGTGCTGGCAGCAAATACCCTGAGAAGAGAGTGTTAAGTGAGATGCCCTAGCAGATGCTCCCTCTCTGCTTTCTCCGATTCTGCAGCCGGACTTAGCACGTTTGTACTGGTGACTAGGAGAGGGAGGCTCTCCCATACCCCCACTTTAAGCCTTGCTTCCACAGCTTGCTGTTGGATATAATTGGTTGAATCCCAGGGGTTCCTGAGAAATGTGCTTATTCCTGAGAAATGTGCTTATTCAGTCAGCTGGAAGTCTTTTGCAAAGCTCACTAATCCCTACATGTTATATAAATCCTACACCTGTCATAGGCAGTGTGACAGGCAAGGCTCTCTCAGCCTGCCCTCTCGTAGTTTATGTAGGAAGTGATGTCCCAGAGTCCCAAACTGCTTTGAGCAACATTTGGAATGTATGAGTGTTAGACATGCCAAATATTCTAGGGAAGATTTATGCTGGAATGTGCAGAATGCTGTATATTAGCTGCTATTAAGCCTCCTTGGCACAGAAATGTTTTGCTTGACTTGTTTATTTGCATGGAGTCAGTGAAAAGTGTCTTCAAGTGCTGATCTTTACTATATCAGTAGGCTTCAGAGTTAAAAACCCAGAGAGGAAGATTGTTTCTCCATGTTGACACAGTTGTGACACTTTCTGAAGTTTCAGGTTGCCAGTTTTTCTCCAATGCCTGTTGTGAAGGCTTTTTTCAACTGTCTGATGAAATGGAGTCTTTTTTATTATTGTTTTACATAGAAACTTAAATTTAGGGGTACAACAGAAGCACAGATACAAAAATTCAACACCAGATTGTTTATCTGATGTCATTCTGCTCATGATAAGCAAAGCCAGAGGATAAGAAAGAGTAAAAAAGCAGTGAAACATGCTGGTGGAAGCGAAATCGAAGTAGCAGTACAAATACAAAATACAAATTTAGTTTGTATTTTGTTCTCTGCTAGGTGGAAAGCTTTGCGAGTGGATGGGTCTATTGTATCTCATAAGTTATTCCCCTGTTAGCCACAGATGTATGCTAACAGTCAGAGGAAACTGTTTTCAGTGTAAAAGAAGTTTTATTGGTTCTTCAGAATCTTGGAGTTATGCTGTAGAATGCCTATCAAGCTGATACCCTTATGCATTATTAGGGATACTTTTTAAGTACAAATTGCATCTTGGCTAAGATAACAATTATACCATTATAGGTGATGTAGACAAGTATAGGCTAATTGATTCTCTTTTTCAGAGAATCTTGGCTGTCTGGATGGGAGCTGTGCTTGGGGTTCAACCTGAGGCTCTTTGAATCTGTCCTCAGTGCTGAGTTTATCCATTCCATTTTCTATTTAATGATAATTGCTTTAATGTACTTCTCTAAAATACCTTTTCTCAGCAGAAGTCTGAACGCAAACACAAAGAAAGGATTTTACAGTGACTGATGTTTGCCAGTCTTTAAATGGATTTTTAATTGTGCATTTCAGTTCTCTAATGCAGAAGATAAGTAGTCAGCTATTTAGCTGCAATTTCATTTCACCTTGGAAGTGCTGGAGACTTACTTTGCTTGGCTGTAGAGTACCACAGAACATTAATCACTGAGGAAAAAAAAGTAATTTTTCTGTAACTATTTTGCCTTTTGGGACAATCCTCTTCTAAAGTGTGAACTGTGAGACCTTTCCCTCAAATAAGAGTCATAATTTGGAAAGCAAAACTGTCTCAGATGAAGAGCTCAGGGACACCATCTTCACAAGCACACCACAGATTCACTGCAGAATATACATCCAAAAAAGTTGCTAACACATTGCTGCAAAGCAATGCCAAAGCATCCCAGTGAAGTACTCAGTGGCATGGGTAACTTGTCAGCTAAGTAGTTCTTCCTTCTAAAGTTTTACTGTATTTTCTGCTTTATCATTTTAGTAGCTGACAAGAAGTTTATTTTGCAAGTCCTTTACCTTGATAACACACTTCTCTATGACATCTCTTCTCATTATCTAAACACTCAGATGATGTTTTGTGAGCCAAATAGTGTTTTCATTTTGCCACTGTAGTAACTAGACTGAGTCACCTTCCCAACAATGCAGAAGCTCATTAGTGCCCTGTGAAGCATGTTGCTAGCCCTCCCACAATAAAAGGTACCTTGAAGATATTTTCCAGCCAAAAATACCACCACGGAGAGTCCTGTTAGCTTAACAAATCTTGTAGTGTCCTCGAGAAATAGAAATGTGCATGTTTTTGTTGTTCCATTGGTCCATCAACTCCTCTTGGGTTTTGCCTTATGTCTGCCTGCTGCCTGGTGGGAGAAGCCTTTGCTTCCGTAAGCCCAGAAAAATAGATTAAGAAACAACAGAAAGATCAGATTAAAATTCCCTGGTAAAATCTGAAGCTGGGAAGAGCATTGACTCCTCAAGCAGAGTGCTAGGAGGTGCTGAGGCAGTTCGGATGACTCACACCGTATAAAAACGATAGTATCCAAGTTTCTGGATGAAGATAATTGTGGTTGTGATCAAGCTGTTCAGGATTATTCCTCCCTCATTAAGTCATCCTTAAATGAAAGCATGATATAGTTGTGAATGACTTCTCTGTTTAGCTATCCTGTCAAAGTTTGCGGAGATTTTGTTTTAATGTCTTACGTAAGGTAAGAGGTGATAATTTTATATTTCTCATTCGTCTTTAGTAATATTTCTTTTATTTTTATTTCAGATCTCTGAGAAATATGGGCTGCCAGTTGAAAAGATTGTGAAACTTTATAAGAAGAGCAAAAAGGGGTAAGACAGTTAACTAACTAAGGGTCTATTGCAGGATCCTTTAGAAGTACTCAGAGATCCCAATTATACTTGGAGCCTCATGATGCTGGGAAGCATAAACTGTTTCAGGAGACGTACCCATGTGCTTGAAATCTTCATGTCTATGGAGATTGTAAGGGATGGCAGAGGAGGAAACACGGATATCCAGTCTGTGTCTGACCAGTGTTCATAAGCTTACTATGAAGAAGGAGTTTATGGATATGTGGATAAAATCTGTTTTGTAGATAATATGCTTAATAACATCGTGGAGGGCCTGCATGGGAGATGCTGCCTTTGCTCTGAATGCAAAATGTGGAGTTTCCCTGCAGTGTTAGGAAGAAGTAGGCCACTATCCTACTCTGAAAGACAGGCAGGCAATGTTTGCTGCAGGGATTTCAGCTGAGTAAATTTAGACATAAACATCACAGCTGGATTTTTAGAATAGCTGGGCTACTGCTCCTTGCCATAAATCTAAATCTCTCCACTTCAACTTTTTTTTAGTTCTGTTTAACCACAATATTTTAGTGATATAATTTTATACCGATCATTTATTTTCAGTTGTAACTCTAGCTTAGGGCATTGTTGTGTCTGGAGATTTCTTTAGCTTTTGAGAAGACAGGTGAAACTTCTCATGTTTTGCTTCATTCTAAGTGACAGAAGAAACACTTTGAGGTAAAGAGTGAGGAAAACACTCACATGCTTCTAATAGTCATTGTCGATAGTCTGACATGCAAGCTGAGTTCTAGATCTGTGAGCTGTGTGCGAAGCACAAATGACACTTCTCCCCTGTGTTAGCCACTCACAGCACAGAGCTACAGCAGCTCACATGGAGTGTCTGAGGAGTAGCACGGAGGCATACCTGTGGGAGCCAACGCCGGGCATGGGGAGCGCCAGCTAGCTGGGTCTGCCAGGGATCTGGAGTGCAGCTCATCTATAGGCAGCCTAAGTGTGTTAACCTCCCAGCACTGGCGTGTCTCTTACCTCAACTACTCTGGCAAGGAGCAGCTTCTAATCCAAAGACTATAAGGGACTACAGGGCAGATCTTGATAATAATTCGCACTAGTGACCCTGTACTGGTGTGTGCTGGAGTCTGGTTTTGTGTTGTAGAGAAGTGAGTATACGCAGCAGAGTGCATAGCTTTCCCTTTCAGTATCCTGGTACATAAAAACATTGCTTTCTGCCTTTGTCACCAGTATCTTGGTAAACATGGATGACAACATTATTGAGCACTACTCCAACGAGGACACGTTCATCCTACACATGGAGAGCATGGTTGAAGGCTTCAAGATCACACTGACAGAGATCTAGCCTCAGGCAGAGTTTTTTGTAAGGAACCACAGCATTTCATCCTTCTTGGAAAGCAGAAGATTCCCCGTGAACTTGACAGACATTGATCAGAGAAACTGTTACAAGACTGCATTGAAAATACTGTCCATTCTGCACATGTGCACCCACTGCATATAGACTTGGGTTTATCAAGCACAAGGCCACTCATGTTAACCTGGTCCCTTATTTATTGTTCCCCACTCTCTACTGTACAAGCAGTTACCAGCCTCCAGATTCGTAACCAGATGACCCACTGGAAATGTGAAATGCAGCATTTTAATCCATACTTCAGTGTGGATAAGCTCATTCTAAAACATATTAAGTAACTATGCTGGTCTAGTTTCAGAAATCTGATATAAATCACTTTACCAGTAGTTGTCTCCGTCATTGCTAAAAATCTGTTGCAGTGCTAAAGATGGGGAAAGTGGCTGACAGTTCCCTTGCTCAGACTGATCCATATCTCTCTATACTGTATAGTCTTGCCAAATACCTCCGGTAGTTCTCAGCATGTAGCAATGAGGACTTGTAAGTAAGGCATTCAGCTACAAATGTCACTTGTAAGTAAATGGTAAAGAAACCATTTTAACTTTGTATATAATGTTTATAATATGCAATAATATATTTTAACTACTGTATGTGGGCATGTTTACTGCCCCTATGTTTTTGTATGTATTTGGTTTAGGGTTTAATAGAATCTTTCCTAGAGGATTAAATTGCTGCAATCTGTTAAGGAGTGTGTACTGAGAAGCTGATAACTGAATCTGTAATGATATGCTCCATCCTTGCTCACACGGTTATATACTGAAATATTAGAGCAGACTCTATCGGGTCTTGGATGTTCTGGCACAGTGGGCTCCACCTTAGGTGCTCAAGTCCCCGCTGTACCTGAGTCTCCCATCCAGCTGTAACAAAATCCAAGAGACACCACATGTCTGCTGCCTGGTTTGCCTAGAGGTACAGAAGTGACTTCTTCCTGGTCTTCTTCCTTTGATGAAGCGGAGGCTCTTAAAGTGGCCTTTTCGCGAGCCTGTGGTGGGAAAGGTTCTTTTCGCAGCAGCCTGCACATCAAAGCATTCCTCTAGACTGTAAGAAACAGGACTTCAAACTCTTCCTCCTAAGTGTGCTTGCTCTTGTATCTCCATTGAATGATAGTGTTGTGATTCCTAGGTCACTTGGGTGATGTACAAACTTAGGCTTGATGTAAATATTTTATCAAACCTGGAATAAGCTTTTCCAATGGAGGCTGAGTATCCCACAACTGAGGTATGGAGATAGGTCTCTCTCTCTCAAGGGCTGTATCTGAATCAAAGTTGAACTACATGATTATTCCATCAAATTCCACCCGTCTTATGAATTCTGTGAAGAGATAAAGTTATAAAGGCTAAAATCATACCAGGAAGGGGATTCAAGGCCTGAATGTCCCTATGACATCCAAGCCCAGCACCCCTCTCTCTCTCTCCATTCCAGCTCCTCTGGCTATTGTAAAGAGCTCCTCAGCATATAATACCATGAGTTTCAGCTGCATTTTATGCTCTATGCACTATACATGGATCCTGTGTGACAGACAGAAGTACGGGTTCTTTCCTACATGCAGCCTTTAGAGTTTATTTTTTTTCTTCTGAAACCTTCTCTCCTTTAGTCACATAACCTTTATTATTAAGTGGTTAATGGCAGAAAGAAACACTGCCTAGTTCAACAGGGCTCCCTATAGTGTTTTGAGCTGTGTGGAGCTATTTACATTCAAGCAAAGTAGCTCGGCTAACTGACCAGTCTGATTTGGCCATGTCTGCATTAATTGTCCTGCGAGCTCTTGCACACTTTCTTAACTTCATTAGCAGTAGCATCCCATTAAAGGCTCTTCTTCTAACAGAAATGTTAGGTACATGTCAAGGTTTCTGTGGGACCAGAAACTATAAAAGGTTCAGGCTGGTAGCATCAGGGCTAACATATCCAGAATCCACATATGCCTGTAAAGAAAAATGTGTATTCTGTCCTTCTGTCCTTTTCTTTTGTTGTGCACTCTTTCCCCTTCTGATGCAGAGTTCTGAAGTAATTTCCTTAACTTTGTATAAAAATGCACTCCTGCAAAGATGCTCTTGCTACCCTGCTGAAGAGCAGACATCCTGGGAATATGAGAGATTTATGATGGTTCAGTTTGTTCCTACTTGGCTCAGACTGAGATAAAAAGTCCATTATGACTTATTTCAGATACTTTTACCTAAAGGAAAAAGGAGAACAGTTTGGACAGGTGGCATTAGGAACTGGGACCAGCACACAGGACTGGTGAGCAGTACTGTTAGTTCTTGTATTTCCCTGTTGGTGTTTGGAATCATCAGAATATCAGCTGGGATCTTGCAGTTGGTTAAGATGTCTGGGCAGAAGCTGCAGGTGAAGCATAGGAGTAAATGTATGCAGCAGTTGAGCCCTGGTTCTGCCCCCAAAAAAGCTGCTGTCCAAGGGAATGCCTGTGGGCGCCTGGGGCTGGCCTGGGTTGGAATGTGCTGCTTTAAGAAAGGACAGTGAGAATTTAGGGATCACAGAGAAGGCCAGACTGTCCTGGCAGGACCAGCACTCAGGTTAATGGGATGTTTTTGTCTTACACTTGGGTGTACATGAGCTGGCATCTGTTGGGTGCTGCAGTGTCCTGTGATGAGGAGCAGTGTAGGATCAGTGAGAAGTGCAATGCTCCAGGAATACTGGGGCTTAAGGAGCTATCTTTCTATTGTCATTTTAGTAGCTTTCAGTTGGTCACTGTCCAGAGAAAGAGAGTTGCTTCCAAGATTAACTGAAAGCTATTCTAAATACATCTTTAAGTGTGTGAATTCCTGAGAGTAAAATGCTGATACTTCTGCCTTTAGTTCCTTCTTACAGTCTGAATGAAATTATCAGGAAGACGACTAGATTGGTGGTAAGATTGTTTTAAAACAGCAACCAGAACTAGGTAAGGATGATCACCCTTAATTTATCTGCCAGGGTCTGAGGGCTTTGTTTCTCTGCTCCAGATACAGGTGCATCACAAACATTAAGACACTAGAAAGAGTATCCATGCTGCACCCTTTCAGATGTAGTTATAGCATCAGCTGCTGGATGAGCACTGAACTTTGGATGCTGGTTGTGGCAAGCTACAAGCTCTCAGGGTTCACCTTGTTGGTCAAAATCAGCCTGTCCCAACGGTGGGAAAGGGACAGTATGAGTAACGCAAACTTCTGAAGCAGTGGCTGTCTTGGGCTCTGCTTGACTCAGATGTCCTGAGGAGTACATAGTGCTTACATGTGTATTGTTTAAAATATACATGTTGCTCTTGTTTGAAAAAAAATATTGATTAATCCTGGATCTTCCGAGTATTGAGTTAAATGGAAGTAAGATTTGGCTACTGTTCAGCAGGGGACAGGAATACCTGCTTTGCCTCCTTTTGTCTCTTTGTGGCACTGCTGTGGTTATTTATTTAAAGGAACAAAATTCTCATTGCCTTTCCTTCTTCAAGACAGCAGTCTTGAATCTTAACTAGTGCAGCCTGAAGTGTGTCTTGCTGCTCTGTGCATTTTCCCTATGAAGAGTTAAAGCAGTAGAGCGTCTGTAGATACTGTATTTTAAAAGACTGATAGAGATATGCAAAAGGAGAACAGTCTCCTAATTTTGGTTCCTGCTGCAGATTTGGCACTTCGTCCGTCCATTTGATGTTTTATTATGAAACCCATTCAAATTCTCAAATTCTAGTTCTTTCTCACAGTCAGGTGCTGATATCCCCAAAATAAAGTGCATCATTTGAATGAAGCTTTGTGGATGAAAGGTGATATTCCCACCAAGACATTTTGGAGGCTTTCTATGACAGAGTATAAACTACAAAAAAATGAATGTTTTCTTCCCATGTGTCCTCTCTCAAAGGTTTTGGTCAACGGAATTCAGAGATCAAATGTGTTTCTCATATATTTTTCTCTTTCATTCTATGAATTGTTTAAATGTAAATTAATTCAAACAATTAGTAAAATCTAAACTCTAGCTGTCAGAGATGCTGTATATTGATTGAAATGGAACTGGAAAGGAGTATCTTATGATATATAAAATGTAAAGCTTTTTAAGTGTTTATATGCTCTTCCATTTCCTATTAATTGAGACAAGATACAAACAAGAATGTTTGTGCCAAAGATTGTGACAAGCCGTCTTTCTGGCAAACAAGGAAACTTTATGTATAAATAGCGTGCTTTTATATTAAGAATATAGCTCATGTAACTTAATAGTGTTGCAACTGGGAGAAGGGTTTGATAAGCTGTAAATACAGTTATTTTATTTTTTGTACATTTTTAAGAAGGAAAAAAAATAAATATTCCTATGTATGAGATAATATTTCTGTTGCTGTGGCGTGTATTACTACGTATCTTTAGGAGAGATAGTATCAGTATGTACAAATACATGAAGGGAGGGTGCAGAGAGGATGAAGTCAGGCTCTTCAGAATGTTGCCCAGTGACAGGACCACAGGCAATGGACACACAATAAAACACAGGAGGTTCCCTCTGAAATGAGGGAACACTTTTTACTGCGAGTGTAACTAAGCACTGGAGTAGGTTGTCCAGAGAGGTTGTGGAGTCTCTATCCCTATAGATATTTAAAAGCTGCCTTGGCATGGTCCTGGACATCCAACTCTCACTTGCCCTACTTGAGCAGGGGGGTTGGACCAGATGAACTACAGAAATCCCTTCCAACCCCAACTATTCTGTGATCCTGTGACTTGTTGGAGTGTCCTGGGAACCTGGCTGGAAGCACTGGCACTAAAATCTTTGTGATTCCTGGGCACCTGGGCAGAGATCCTTACCCACACCTGCTCCAAAAGCACTGAAGCATACCTGGCCACACACCTTGCAGTAAAACACTTCCATCAAATATTTTATTCTCCACCAGTTGAGTTTGACTTTTCAAACAAGAATTCAGGAGGTGAGAACATCTAAGTAGGTGGGAAATAGCTTGGGTAAGCATTCGCCTCAGCATAGGGAGATTCCCCAGGCAGTAGCAGGGCAGCCCTGTCTTACAGTGGGGTGGAGGAGTTCAGTGCTCTGGATGAGCAGTGCAGGGTGAGAGCCAGGATCAGCTCCCATGGAGCTCTTTAAGGTAATCACATTTCCTGGGCACTGCCTGTGATAGATGTTTAATTATGTTTTATAGGAAGTAGTTTTACTGAGTGGCTCTTAAAATGCAAATGCTTTAAAGCTATGTGGTTGGCAGTGCTCCATCTGTGAGGCCGTGGAGGGGTGTGGAGAAGTGTGTCGGCTGATGGGAACCACTGCACCCTCTGCATGCGCAAGGTTTGGACTGTGTCTGGCATGGCTGAGCCAGGGTTTAGCAAGGTGACTCAGGTCACCTTGATTAAAGGTCTTTAAGAAGAACTGACCCTGTCTTAGGAGCAGGGAGCAAAACACCCCTCCTCTAGCTCCTGACTGAAACTTTAAGGGAATCACTGGAGCAGCAAAGTTGTGGGTTTTGGCACCTTCCCAATTTCTTGGCTCAATTTGTGCTGCAGAAAACAGTGATAGATTCTGGAGCATGCTATTTCCCAGATGGGGCCAGATCCACAGCTCACAAGCCCATGAGTCACAGGGTCTCGGGTTCCCTCCTCTGTGAGGTGGTGGGAGGTCCAGTCCAGGATTGTGGGAGTGCAACTTGTGCTCCAGTGCCTGGGACAGAAGCCTTGGGCTTTGCACAGTGATATACATGGGACAGCAAGAGTGGTAAGTGGAGGATTTTAGCACTCCTGTACAAACAAACACCTCCTTACACCCATTTTTTTATGCTAAATTGTATTATGGCCCTAAGGGGAGGGCGAGTAGAATGCACGACAGGGAGTCTGGCACACTGGAAGCTCATACTCATGTAATAAAGCCAGTTTGAAGTTGCAGCGAGCACAGGAGATACCTGGATACGGTACCCGTTTCTTCATTCGAGCTCCAGCCTGTCTCAAGCTCTTATTAATGTGCAGTTCCACAAATAGGGTTTTTTTATTGTTGTTGTTTGTTTGGGTTTTATTTTTTTCCTAAAATCTCAAGAGGAAATAGACACTGGTTTCTGTTACCTTCCAGTGGGATTTAAACTACATTTTGCACTCTGTGCTAATCCCAGCTCCAAATTTAACCTAGCTAAAAATTTGAGGAGCTTAAGGACCATGCACAGGAGCGTCAGCTAGCCCCCTCCAAAGCCTGTCTGAGGCTGGAAGGAGTCCCTGCTGTGACAAGCTCTGCTGCTGCTTCATCAGCCACATCTCAGAGCAACTAACCACAGCTACCAACCTGCCAGCCCATGCTCCCTCACCACATCCTGCACCCTTGATGGTGTGGTAGTCATTAGAGGATAAAAATGTCCCCTAAACCTGGAGAGGGATTTATCTATAGCAGGGAAAGTTCCTGTCAGTCAGCTAAGCTGGTCTTTCGAGCTTCAGAGGACCAGGGCTCTCAGCCTTGTGCTGTCCTTCCTTTGCTTTGCTAACCCACTCCACGTTATCCTACTCCTTGCCCAGCTGCTGGCTTCAGCTGGAGGGAAAACTGTGTTAGCAGTGGAGAGCCCAGCTGGCTGCAATGTGCCGGCACAGCGCCCATGCACAACTTAAGCCCTGGCTAAGCCCTCCAAATTCACTTTCAGGGCTGCTGACTCTGTGCCCACAGCGGTGAGCACAACAGGAGTTGTTAAGGCAGCAGGCAAAGGCTTCCCTGGCGTTTTCTCACTAGACCACGGGGCTATGTGAGGCTTTAAGGCTCCACCGTGAAGGGAGTAAAGCACGTCACACCATAGCTAGCTGCAGCAGAATGTTTATTAGTAGGAAAGAACATTTAGGGGATTTCAGTAGGTGAATTTTTTTGAACTGTTGGTATTCACCATACATTGGTTTTCATCAAGATTGTTCAAGGTCACATATTTATATAAGAAAGCAGTAATTCATATTTAGGTGCAATCAGTAATTCCAGTATGAAAAAGCACCGTGTCACAAAACAATTTACAATACAAAAGTCTTCAAAATCTAACATTTAAAAACAATATATTTGTTCAACAGTAATAACAATACAGTAAAAAAATTCTTATTTCCTTTCAAACAATACTGCTTATATATTTTGGCACTCAAAAAGAAACTATCACAAATGTGCCTTTTTAGCCACACAATTTTGTGAGTGTCTATATAACAAGGAAAAACATGCTTTTGAAGTCAGTCATTTTGCCAGGTGCAGTTGGAACTGCTTTCTCCATTAAAAAGGAAAATAAAAACCTGAAAGAAAAATAAGTCCTAAGCTGCAGCATGTCTTGTCTTTTGGCCCACGACACAATCTGGAGAAGCACGTCTCAGACTCAATCCATCCTGAAAGGCTGGATTCAAGCCCCACTTCACTCTCCAAACCTGACAAGAAATGTAGACCTAAGTCCCCCAAATGGTTCTGTCTTTTAGGGACTGACCCCAAGTTCTTGCTATATTAAGCACCCCAATAAGATTCTGACTCTAAAATTGCTGCTCAGGCTCTTCTTTTCCTTAATTCCCCCCAATTTTAGTTAATTCATTTTAAAGTCACTTGTGCAAATGGTCTTGCAATGTGAGCCCACCATTTTTGTCCTGGCACAGCCAGCAGTTCCAAGGAAAACCAGGTTCCAAGGAGCATGCATGTGGGTGAGAGATGGGGTAAGGGAGCCTGATGCCAGCGGGGTGCCCCGGGTCAGGAGACATTCTTCCCAGGTCTCCTCCTGGGGCCAGGGCTGGCACACAGCATGGGAGGGGGAAGCTTGAATCTGAGAGAGGGAAAGAGAAAACTAGACTTTTCAGGAAGAATTAGTTTCCACTCAAAACTGACCCCTATTAAAAGAACGCAGGTGCTACGCACCAGGTGAAACACTGGTGCCTGCGTGCAGCTGTGACAGCCCTTGAAAAAGGCTGATTCTAGTGAACATGCAGTCCTTGGTGCTATCTCTAAAAGCTGAACAATAACAACAAAAAAAAAAATTAAATAGTTTTTACATCTTACATCAAAGATGCCACTACAAAAACACAATAGTATCACACATTAATTAGTACAGTCTTAAAAATGCAAACCAACGCTGGTAAGACTCCCATACATTCTGCATATCATATGTACAGAGGAAAACAGCTTCTCGAGAGGACAGTCATAGAGAGATAATCTTCTGATTTCTGAGTACGTTGCATAATACAAATACATTATCAGCATAAGAAAACTTTATTCTAACACTAAGAGTTCAAGAAAGGTCCTAACTGGAAGTTAATAGCTGGGGGAAGCGTGCACGTGCTGGGGGCACAAAACATATACACAACCCTCCACCAAATTCTCCGTCTCCTTTGATGGCCTCATCACCTACTTCCATTTTACCAGGTAGGTTTAACATGTTGCTCTGCAGGTACAGACTCCCAAAGCATGGAACAGCACAGGGCCACATTCCCCAAAGCTGCCCCTGCTGTGCCTGAAAGCCACTCGCCTCTACATGTCCTTCTTATGGGCTCTGCCTGGCGGAGAACTAGCTGGAGACTCAGGATACCACCAGATGAGCTTACAACAGAACCAGGGGGGAAATTAACACATCACAATAGCTATAGGCAACAACACACAGGACACTTGCAATTCTAGACAGCCATAAGAAAAATATGCAGACCAAATTAATTTAATTCATAGCTGTCCCTCTCCTTTTTGAATGGTAAAAGTCTTCCTTAGGATATGTAGATTTGCTTACAAAGCGTTCATCTAGAGAGGTATCTAATTTTGCCAAGACACAGGATATGCTGAACTCCATGCTGCTGCAGTGAGTCTGCCCATAGTAGATCGTTAAAAGTTCAATTTGGTGTCTCTACTCTATGCTGCAATGAGGCAACAGCCTGAGGGAACAGAGAAAGCTCTCCCTGTGGAATGGTAATGGACTTAAATAGGAACTGGACACTTTGATCCATTCAGCTCTTGGCCATGGTTTATCTCAATTTATTAGTTTATACAGCATCAAAAATATCTGCCCAAATTTAAACAAATTGTTGTGATTTAATCCCAGCCAGCAACTGAGTCCCACAAAGCCACTGATTCACTTCCTTCTAGTGAGATGGGAAGAGAATTGGAAGGGTAAAAGTGAGAAAACCTGTGGGTTGAGATAAAGACAGTTTAATAGCGAAAGCAAAGCCCCATGCACAAGCAAAGCAAAGCAAGGCATTCATTCACCAATTCCCATGGGCAGGCAGGTGTTCAGCCATGCCCAGAAAAACAGGGCTCCATCACAGGTAATGGTGACTTGGGAAGACAAACAACATTACTCTGAACATGTCACCCTCTTCCTCCTTCTTCCCCCACCTCTTTCTATGCTGAGCATGACACCGTATGGTCTGGGGTATCCCTGGAGTCAGCTGAGGTCAGCTGTCCCGGCTGTGTCCCTTTCCATCTCCTCGTGCACCCCAAGCTCCCTTGCTGGTGGGGTGGGGTGAGAAGCAGAAAACTCCTTGACACCATGTGAATACTGCTCAGCAGTAATGAAAACATCCCTCTGTTATCAACACTATTTCCAGCACAAATCCAAAACTCACCCCCATTCTAGCTACCGTGACGAAAATTAACTCTATCACAGCCAAAGCCAGCACACAAAGGTGTAACTACTTTTGCATCCATCACATCATTCACTCAGCAATATTTAAAAATCAAAAGGTATTTTGTGCTTCTGTCAGAAGAGGACAATATTGGTCACTTCATGTTCAAGAGCAAAATAATGCTGAATATACAAATATTAACTACAAGAATGCTTGGATGGAATTGAAGTGAGCAAGTGGACGAGAGAAACATATTGAAATGCAGCTCAATCTGTCTCCTTGAAGCAAATGTGCAGACAAAAATAATCCCTAATGCAATTAAGCTTTTCATTTTTACCAGGCATGGTGAGCCCACCTCGCTAGTAATTGGGATCATTGGGATTTCTGCATAGGAGCTGAAGGACCAGCAGGGCTGAATCTAAGAGGATCCAAAATAAATAAATCACAAACACACCTAAAACATGAATAAGAAAATTAAACACAAAATACCAAAGAAACATGATTTTGTGGACCATTTGTATGACTAACATGGAGCATGATGTCATTAGTAACCTTCCTTAGATCCTTATCAGATTGAAACCCTGGCTTTGTTTTTTCTTTTTCTTCCAGATACTAATAAAAAGCTATTTGGTTGCCCTGGAAATGGGAATAAGATAATGACAGGAAATAGAAAGGTGGTGGTGGCAAGTTCTCCCCCAAAGAACCACACTGCACCCATTAATCTTCCCTCTTGAGTGCAGCCACTGTGCAGCACAAATGAAGATTAGAGTCTAAGAGGATTTTCTCAGGTGGGTTTACTAATCACCATCATCCTGTCATCCCATTTGGTGGGGAAACACGAGGTCAGCCCTGAACAGTGCTGAAACACCTGTCCCCAGGGAGGAGAAAACCAGAGGTCACACCCTCAACACTTGCTATTGACAGATAGAAGGAAGAGTTTCCACCTGATATTACTATGCCAAAATTCTCTCTTGGTCAACAGCATCTGGGCGATCCTGTTGGATTGCACCATTTCAGGGCACCGCACACTGAATGATGATGCACAGGAAGATGCTGCTCCAGCCTGGAAGAAATCAGCTCTCTGTGGAGTAAACCATGGGAGCGCAGAGTGAGCACTGGTCAGGTTCAGTCTGCAGTGCCTCAACAAACACGTGCACGATAATGAAAACCATGTTGTTTCAGAGGTTCAGTGTGCCCTTAAAATGTTTAATACTGCCATTACTTAATAATAGGAAATAAATAGTGTGGTGCACACAGGTGGGCTGAAGACCGGGAACCAAATCAGAAGCTGTTCCATTTAAGTGCATCAAGCTCCACATGTCAAGGGCTGGTGTTTGTTGTTTGTTCACACAGAGGCTGGGGGTGGCAACTGGGAGGTGCTGCCTTGACTTGGAGAGCTGGACACCCTGAGCACATGCCCTGGGAAGGTGCAAACATCTTTGGTATAAGGTCAAGGCAAGAGGGGAAGATCTAAAACATCTCAGTGCACAGTAAGTGAGTACTATGGAGAGGCTGTTGTGTGCCTCAAGATCTAGGAAGCCCTCAGCCTGCCTAATGATCTCAGATAACCATGTCTGTAGCAGGACCCTGAGTCCCCAGCCTCACCACACGGGGATGAAGCAGCCCAGGTGGTACCATGGACTGGGCTGTTCTGTGCTGGCTACCGCTAAGAAGGTTTCACTGTGCAAATTCAGACCCTGGGCTAAAGGCATGGATGTCTTTTACAGTTTTGCATTTCTCTAGTCTTTTCACACTGTTCACTACAACCCAAGCTCTTTTTTTGCTTTGCTTATTGTGCAATAGCCAGCATTTTACATGTGATAGCTTAATCCCAACTACAGATTAAAATAACACACCCTGTGGGAAACAATGAGAAAATCAAACCTGTACATAGCAAGAAGCCCCTTGCATCTGGCCTTTCCAGCTTGTTAAGATATGGACAGTACATCTGAAAATCTTTATACCTTATCCTGTGAAAATCCTCACCCCCAAAACAACTTCTCAGTATGGATAATTTGGAAACAACAGCAGCAAAAGCCAGGATGGAATAAGGGATGCTGTTGAGATACCCATAGCAGACAGGATAGTTTCTGCAAGGGGCAAGGAGATTGACTGCGCATCCAACTGATGTTTCTACTGCTCTGAAGGCCAGAGGCACCTAATGGCTTCTGCAGTCCTCAGCAGTGGTCCTGGTTTCTAGTGTCACTGATTTTCATGGCAATTTACAATCCCCGCTGTCTTTTTTATGTGTTTAAAAGTGAGAATCAATGGAGCTTTCCCTTTTTCTTTTCTACCATGACTGGAATGAAGTCCTATAGGCAATGTTTTGCCCTCAGCTGCAGTTAGGGACAGCCCTATGCTCATCCTGGGAGCTGCTTGTTCAATGCCTGCCAGGGTACGGTGAACAGCTCTGCTGCTTATATGTAAGGAAGAGAAGAGTTACTCTACTACAGCTGCATACTCAGGCAGAATGCATTTTAGAATGCATTTTCTCAGCGCCTCTGACAGAAGATGCAGCAGACAGAGCTGCTCAGATAGAAGGTGCCATTTCTACTCCAGCCGTATCTCGGAGCACATCACACCGCGTGTCTGACATATCACTGCTGTTTATCTAATCTGCCTCCTGCACAATCAGTGGAAAACTCTGCATGCAGCTCTGAGCACTGCTCAGCTGTCTGGCACTTGACAAGTTTCTCTGCATTTCTAAGCACAAGTTCTGCCCACGATAGCAAGAAAACCAACTGCCCCCACTTTAAGACTCCTACGTGAGATCCCACTGTAAGTAAGACACAGAGCAAAGAATGCATCCAAACACTTCTGCAAAGGGCAGGTGAAATATTCTTCATGCACCAGGTCTTGCACCAGGTACCCAATATCTAATTCCTGAGCTCAAGGACCGCCATGTCAGGAAACTGAGGAAGCACCGTGAGAAAGATGAAAGGAGGTGCTGGTGTACTGGGTATTCAGGAAGACTTGTCCAGCCCTCTCTCCCATTGTTTCACTTGGCACTTGTACCCTAAACTGCAAAAGGAGACTCTTGAAGGATGTCTCCTTGATCCTCACCTGCTATATTGCTATCGTGTTGCACCTTCACCAGTGGTGCTAAAAAAGGAGAAAGTTTTAAAAGAAGGAGGCATCTCAGCTCAGGGCATTTGTTCTGAGGCAGGAGATTCCCTTCTCACTGCCCCATGTCCCCAGGCACCTGCCAGTTGTCACCGTGTTCTCTGGTTCACATGTCCTGAGATGTATGGCAGAGGCCATCTTGTCATCTCAGCTTAGTCTGCAGATTAGGGCTCAACATCAAGTTACCACAGTTCACCAGGTTTCCATGAGTCAGCTGAGACAAGGTTCTGCCCACAGCAAATGCAAGGTAATGCGACTTAACCTGGTCTCCAGTGAAATAAAATTAAGCTGCATTATTGCACTTTTGCCATCAGTGAAGAGAGCTGAAATGTCCTGGGGCTCATCCCCCAGGGCCAGTGCTCAAACCATGGGGACTAGGCCATGTGTGAATACTTCCTGGGCTGGTATGCAATATTTCTGCACACAGATCTTATCCAGCTACAGAATTGACATGCTTCTGGCTTACTGTTTTAAGCAGCAGAAAATGTGGAGGTCATGCCTTATAACACAGAACAACAGAGGACAAAATGCCCCAGCAATAAGATAAAAATCCTACAAGCTCCTAAGAACAGCAAAGGAACAGCATAACTCTGGGTGCCTTAGGAACATGACTGCTGCGAACAGGGCCTCAAATGATGTTGAAACATAAATATTTCTTCAGTCCCTCTCAAACTCTAAGTGCTCACAAAAACACGTGTGTTGGTTTTACAAGGTTTTACAAGGTTTGTGTTTCATTTTCCCTTCCCAAAGCACCCTAAAACAAAGAGAGGCTGCAAAACTCACAAGTCATAGTCCTCACTTCACATCTCCTAGCCCAGAGTTTGACAAGCTGACTGGGAACATCAGATAATTGGGGCTGGTGTTTTCCATGAGTTCAGTCTACATGAGGGATGTACTCACTAATTCCTTTGGACAACGCATGGATGAAGGCTGCCTCTTGCACATGCAACTAAAACTAGAGAATGCATCTACAAAATTGAGAAGCGATATGAAATAGTATGTGCTGTCTGCCATCCTTCCTGAATGAAGATATTGCTAACTAATCACTCAAAAGTGTCTGACTTGCTGTGCTATTTTATACAGGATACACCACTTTGCCTTCAAAAGCTTTATGAAGGCAGTTATGATTGCAAATGCAAATGACAGCAAAGCGGAAAATTTCAATCTGAGCCGCAGCACATCACTGCTGTCCTGCTGATCTGAGGTCTGCAGATGTTCCTGTCACAACTCCAGCTATGAGTCACTCTTTAAGTACATGCAGAAGCAAAGAAAGAAAGGGATAGTTAATAATTTAAAATAATACCAATCATCAGTGGCAGTCAGGTAAAAGAATAACCTTAGTTCACTCTGTAAATGTTTATACAATACCCTTATCTGCAGCTATGTCCTCTGCAGCTGTAAGCTAATTCTTATTATTCCAAACTTTGTGAACTGTGGGAAGCATTACATCTCTGCTGCCCTGGGGCCAGAGCACGGGCTGTGTTTTCAAACATATGTTGTACAGGAGTAACATGGGAGGTGAGCCTGGCCTCAACACCCCAAAACTACTCAGCAAAAACAAACTGAGAGAGTAAGTTCCGAGCCAGAAGTATCTTGTAAAATGAAAAAGAGGTGGTATGCAGTCACTTACATAAAAGGCAATGCTTTAAAAGCTTCGGTCACATGCAACTGCTTTCACAGCATTAAGAAGAAGATGGAACTGTAGAAGGTATCTGAGTTCACCTTCAGTAAATGCCAGCTTCCACAGGTCTGGGCTGCTTTGGGTGTGGGTGCCTGCACTGAGCCGGGAGGCTGCAAGTTCAGCAGGGATCCTCTGGCGTCACCTTGTCCTGCCCACACAGGGGTGGTAATGGAGCACTCCCGGAGTGGCTGGAGCAGTGGCACTGGTCATTCCCATCCGGCAGAGGGGGTGTTGATCAGGGCAGGCCCACTGACCTTCCTGCAGCAATCCCCAGCAGTCTGGCCAGGCTTCTCCTGCTGAAAAACAACCCTAAAGCACTCAAGAGAGAACATGACTTTCAAAATCTATGAGGTGATGGATACGGGAGACAGGGCCAGAACCTCTCCAGGTAAAGCAGAAAATTATCTTGAAGAAGGTAGGCATAGACTCTCCTTTGAAGGGTTAGATTTGTGCACAGGGCGTCTAATGAAGATTTGGAAGAAGAAGATTGGGAACATTTTCATCAGCCAGAACTGCTGCAAAACTTGCCAGTGTTGCTTGTAACACCTGAAAGTGCTGGGTATTAAAATCTGTTTGCGTCTGTGGTTGGGCCCCCTTTGCTTTCTTATTTTCCCATGCTCATCTTGGCTCAGTATTTTGATGAATGCAATGGAAATATATCATCAGTTGGATTTTTGTGATTGCTTGAGATAAAGGTGTGTCATCCACATCCATTTATTGAGTGTCATTAGCCACTCATAATAATTTTAGTACAACTGATTAACAATGTTATTTTCAATTTACTTTTATTTTCTCTTAACATGCTTTGCACTTCACACCTGGCAAAGCAAATGGTATGCAAAAATTAAGTATAGGATTGTTTCTATCAGTTATTGTACATGCTAGCTAGTGTTCCACAGAAAATTATTCATACTCAACTACTTATTCACGACTTCTAATTAGTACTTAGCTAATCATCATCTGCAAAGCAGACTTATTTTACTTGGTTTATTTTAAATTAAGGCTACTGGGGATTAGCATCTACAAGGTCACTTGACAAAATGCCAGCTTTGCTTGTCAGACAAAGGTTACTCTAATGAGCTCATGAATTCCCAATCCTGTGTGCTGCCTGCATGGGTACCTCTCCAGCAGGATCACAAAGCAGACTTCAGCTAATGACTGATTAATGCCAATTTAGTCAGCATAATGCCTCCTGTCACTAAAGCTTTTCCAGCTTTTCTGTTGCAACAGCACTTGTAAAGTCCCTAAGAAATCCCACACGTGTGTACTAATGTTGCATACAGCAACTTTGACCAAAGGATAAAATTTTGCAGCAGCAAATTTCAGAACTCCTGCATCTAGGCGGAAAGATAAACATTCAACATTTCTCTCAAGAGCTGATCTTTTTTTCTTTTAATTTTTATATATATAAATATATCATAAAACGTACCATTTCCTCATTTCAGTACAGATTTTTTGAACTTTACTAAAATAAATGAAATATAAATGCTACAATTTCATGTTTAAAACAAGTTTTGATGACAGCCTTCCCCTAAGAGCAGGCCCAGAAACTCTGTTAGCTACATGGAGAGAGACAAAAACACCCCCAAAACTTCCTGCTATGCAAGAGCATTCAGAACAGCAGATGTGCCTTAGCTGAAGCTGCTTGCAGGTGTCTGTGAGCTTCTCACGTGAATGCCCACTCACCCAAGTAGCAACTGCTTTATTACTAACCTGAAAATTTCACATTCAACATGTATCTCCCTTAAATTAATTGTCATGACCCAGCTTTTCATATCTGTGTCTGTCTTTGCTGATCCCAAATGGCAAGAGGTATTGTCAGTTGTGGATTTGGAGATCAGAATTGCAAATTGCTGAATTTTCAGATAAAGCCATGTGACTTCAACCACTGTAAACCTAGTAAAAAAATGTCAACCTTCATTTTGTACCTTCTCCTTCACAACCTGGAAAATGTTCACAGCATTGAAACAGCGAGGCATAGGAGTGGATGATATACCCCACACATGTTTTGCACTTTCATACTTCTTCCCCATCCTGTCTTTGACCTTAACTGGTGCCTCCTGGACAGGAGAGGAGGTTCCAGGTGAATCCTACCCCACTCATCACAACCCCTTTGGTTCAGCCTTACTACACTTTCAGGTCCTGCAGGTGAATACTTAACAACTAAAGCAGCAATCTAAAATCTGTCAGTGTGTCTTGCTGCCAAGGGGTTTGTTGTTGGTTTACTCCTCCTCAACACGTACTTTCCAAAACAAATACATTAAAACAAACAAACAAACAAAACAAAATGAAATTTTAAAAACAATGATAACACCACAATACCTGTTTAAAACAGTATTGCCCGTGCTCTGGACAAATTGTTAAGAGCAATTCAGCATTCTTATAATTAATCCACAACGAAAGAAGCTACAAGATGCCACAAATGAAGGCATAATTGGCCATACAGAGGCAACACTACCATGAATGTTGTTTGGCAAGAAAAAAAAAAAGCAGATACATAATTCATCCAAAGGACAGGTTCAGAACTGCCCGGCACTGCTGGGATCACACTGCAGGAGACGGACTATGGATGGGTCACTCTTGGCGCCTCGGATGAACTCTTCCAGAGAGAGCTTTCCTAGAACAGAAACACATTTATTTAGCGCATGTGCCGGGTTGCAGCATACCTGTCAAGCCTCTTGATGAACACGATGGAAGGAAGCAGGTGAAGCCCATGGCAAATCCTTGGCAAAGCAACCCTGCAAGGTGAAGTCCTGTCTGCTTACACCCTGTTGGCCTTCTGGGTTGTCCCACGTGTGCAGGACACCCCAGCCACCCACCCAGAGGGCGCCTACCATCACGGTTGGTGTCCATCTGGCGGAAGATCTTCTCGGTCCTCTTCTCTGGTGTTGACTCATCTTCTGGCATCTTCATTACAGAAGAAACCATCTTATAGATTGCCTGTGTGATAGACAGGAGCAAAGAGCTGGTAAGAATCTTAACAGCATTGTCTTAATGCAAGGGTATGATGATCTTCTCGTGACAGAAACAGGCAGAAAATATCCTGGGAACACAAGCGGGAACTGCTCTTTGGATGCTGAAGGGTGTTGGGTGGTACCAGTACATGCAGCTTCCCTCTTCAGTGGGACACTCATTTATGAAATACTGTGTTTCTTTATTTAATCATGGTCAAACACCATCTGAGTTTGGACTAAGGTTACAGTTTTCCTTATTACAACAGTCTTTGGATGAATTTATCATTTGTACAACACATTAGGCAATGGCAGCTCCCAGAGCCTAGAGGAACAGCCAGGTCTTGTCCTGTGCTGTGATGAATCTCCATGCTTGGGCCACACAGGCTTCATCCTCACCACAACCTCACCCTGCCTTTCCCTCTCCCCCATCTCCTTTCTCTCCCTCCTTGGTCAGCATCGTGTCTCTGGGGAGAGCAGTGACTCCCTCCCTGCATTTGCTGTGTCTCACAGATAAGAAAGACTGGACCATCAAGGAGGTGGTCTTTTCCTTGGGGGTTGGTGTGTGTGCACAGCTCAAAATCCCATTCACAATTCGCTCTACAAAGACCAGATGTTCTGGTGCCGCAGAGCACCACTACTACCCATAGCTATTCTCTGCAGAGACAAATGCATTAGTCACGTTTGGTACTAGGTGCCCCTGAAAGAGGGGTAATGTGAATTTTAAAACAAGGATCAGGATCTGTCTCTGCACTGGTTACCCAAAGCTTGCCTGCAAACATAAGCATGCAGCACCAGTAAACACCAGGGCTTTGTGTTAGGCATCTCTGCAGTACCACAGCAGCAGCACCCAGATGGCTGCAGGGTGGTGGCCTTGGGGGTTCCTCTCAGCCATTTGGAGGGGCAGCCCAAGGCAGCATTGCCCTGTTCCAACTGGCCCCTTCTGCTGCCCACTGCAACTCGTTGGCTGTTGCATGCTGCAGCCGCATCACTTTTGCCTGCAGCCCTGGTCTGTAGATGCAGATCACTTTCTCACACAGATTCAAATTCTGTTTTTCCCCCAGTACGGTGTCTCCAGCAGTCAGTTAATAACTTGGTGCAGATGTGATTGCTTTAGCTATTTGTTCTTCCTTCCCTTCTGCTTTGGGAGGGGCACGCGTGGTGCTAGCCAAGATTTCTCACTGGGTCACCCCTCTCCCTGCTTCCCCTTCATGAAGGCACTCTGCCTAGCAGCTCACATCATCTGGCCCAGGATCACCAAGGACTGGCTCCAGGAATGTAACAGCACAGATGGAGGATGCCACTAGGCAGCACAGACATTTTGCACACAGACTAGGGAGCATCAGCTTTCTTGACCATCTTGCTTGTTTCTCCTCTGCTAATAGCTCACCTTTCACATCTCCTGGGCTTTAAATAACTTAAAGACTTACACCCTAAGAAAGGCATTTGTCTGTTTAATTAATTATCCCTTGCTTATGCTCAGCGTAATCAAACATCTGCTCCCCCAGTTATGTCACCAAGATTGTGGCTGTGATTTTCAGGTCTGCCCTCTGGTAAGTGTAACACAGGCTATGGACCTGAGCAGGGGAATAGAGGTGAACATTTCAGCATGAACAGCTCCTGGCTGAATAGAAAAGTGGGGAACATCCTTTTCATCATCATCATCATCATCATCATCATCATCATCATTATTTGCTCTGCATGAGTGTCCAAAGGCTCCCAAGAGAATTAGTGTTCCGAAGTACTGGGCAGAGCCTCAGTACAGGCAGGGATGCTGTCCACACAACCATGACACCAGGAGCACAGAAGAAAGGATGAACATACAAGCACATAACCATAGGGATGAGGGAACTGGGGGAAGGAGGCAATAGAGAATGAAAAGAATGGAGAGGGTGGACAGTAAGAATTTAGACTTTGCTCATTCTCATCAGCATGCAAAGCTCACAAGGGTCAGAGCAGAGATGAGGCTTATAAATCTGCCAGTGTTTAAGCATTTGAAGCTGTCTGGCTTTTGTCTGGGGTAGGAAGAGGTGGAGGGGTCACTCCCTCTCTCTGGGTGAGAGGATGGCAAAGCAGAGAATCTGCACTGAAAGTGTGGAAGGAATGCCCCAGACCGGGAGTGAGGACGTGTTTACCCTCATCAAAGTAACCATAGTAAGAATATGCAGATTTTTAGGACAAAAAAAGCACTTCAGGATGACTTCATCCTACAGGGTCCTTTTCACAGAGGCGTGTGAAGGGAATAACAGATGAGATATTCTAGGAAAGCCAGATGGGAATAACATAGTAAGCATTCCTTTCATGCTGAAAATGGTTACTCTGGATGAATTCTTATGTCCTTACTCAGAAGTTCATTGGGAAGTTTTCCCAAAGTAAATGCCAGCTAAAGCTGATTAAGAATCTTGAGACTTGTCCCATATTAATTCAATGCAGCTACACAAAACTGTTTATTGTATGTTTGAAAGAGCAAGCTCTGAAAGGAATTTGGTTTCATGCGATAATTACATGGAGCTGGGCTGTACTAACCCTGGGCTAGGATCTGGGGCTGAAAGGCTGCAGGGGTTCCACTACACGTGGAGTGCGACTCCTCGGCCTCCCAGAACCTGAAAACCATCAGTGGCATTCAGCACTGGAGGTTGTTATCGGTCAGCAGTCTTCTGAGTCAGGGCAGCTTTAATGGATGAACTTCCTCCAGGAGTGCTCCTTACAGCTCCCTGGCACCCCTGAATGCCCACAAGGAAGTTGTGCCTCCAGAGCCCTGGAGCAAGCACAGGCTCCAGCTTCATCTGCTGCCCTGCTGAACTCTCTCCTTTGATTTTCCAACTGCATGTGGATGAGCAGCAAATGGGTGATTTTAAGGCAAATCTCATCCCTTTGCCCATTCACGCAGGTTTTGTTCCCAGTTGTTGGCTGCCACTGACGTGCTCAGGCCAGAAGCTTTGGTGAGGGCTGCGTTTTCCTGGTATACTTGGCAAACTGTCAAAAAGCTCCTTATGGTGATGGCAGCAATGACAGCATAATTTTTTAGTTGATAGTTTTTACTCTGTTGAAATAAATTTTGATGGCTAAAAGTCTCATGAAGTGAATGACTGGCCTGAAAAAAATTGTTTTCCTCTCAATCTCATGGAGATTTTTGACAGTCTTTACAGAGCTGTATCAGGTTTTGCTTCTTCCCATACTAATTTCTGTTTCTTCCCGGCTTGCAAATAAACTATGCTAGCAAGTGAAATGTGTGTGCTCTGTTTTTATTAAACTGAAAGTGTTATTCTTGTCTCTGCTCCGTATTCTTAAAATGCCTTTTGAGTCCATACAGTGAAAAAATCTATCCTTAGAACAAGGTTTCCATCTCTCATTTGAACTCTTATTTTAAGAGACTAGCCAAATATGTCGTGTTTCAGCAAGGGGAACAAATCTTCCAACTGGTTTGCAGCTATTTTTGAGTGGACTGGGCTATTTAGATTATAGGTAAACATATGGGAGACATGAAAAGCCTGAGACATGAATCTGAGAGGAACCATGACAAGGTCTGTCAAGAGGGCAGGCTATGAAGCCTCTTCCCACAGTAGTCTCCAGATGTACTACGCCTGCTAAGGGTAGCAATATCCCATGGATCTTCTTTCTTGAGGCTCTGCAGCTGTAAGCCCACCACTAAAGTCCTTCAATTTCCAAACTGTGCAGTTGGCTCCCTGTGGATCTCTAGGCAGGGCTTTTTGGAGACCGGCCTAAGGATGCGCATGGACAGGCATGGTGAGTCTGCACTGGGCTGTGCCTACATGGTTAAGAACATGATGGTGTACTGAGCTTAAAGGAATGCAGGTGCTCTAGGACAGCATTTTGCAAATCTAGGACAGCATTTTGCAAATCTAGGACAGCAATTTGCAAAGAAAACAGGCTTCAGAAAGCTGTTGTGGACCATTCACGTTCATCTGCTTGGCAGCTAGCCAGTCATGAGGGTTCCTGTGGGACACCTGACCCAGCAGTTCTGCTGTTCTAGTGCTGCTGCTGCTATTGTTACCTTGATCTCCTTAATGCAATGCAGAGCTGGAGTGCAATGCCTGCATTGCCTGCAGTGCTGTTAGATTAGGCCAGAGCAATGGAAAGGAAACACAAGGAAGCATCAGCATTACACTGAAAATCATTGCAGAGAGAGGGCTTTCAAAGCACAAAGAAAAGCACACTGAAAAAGAAGAGAAGCGTGCCTTGCCCCTGTGCTATTTAAAATACAGTAAGGCCACAGCAAAAGGGACAGTATTTTTCTGTGAAACTAAGACCTTTAGAGTAATAGCACTTCTTTTAGCATTCATTTTGATGTTTTGTCTCAGGCAAAAATCCCAATGAAAACATAATCCTCCTCTATCAATTTGCAAATGTATGCTTGACAGGGGACTTGTAGTAGGTTCCTTTGAGACATATATCAGAGATGTGTCAGAGTTCTGATTTTCACTCTCAGAAAAATTGTGACGGCTGAGGGCCCCCAGGAAGGCATTTGGTGCAGAATCCTGTCATTCCATATGAAAAAATAATCATCTTTCATAAATGAAAGCGATAGTTGTTTCCTGGCTTTTTGTATCTAATCACTTTACATCAAAGGAACCTCTCAACAAAGCAAGAAAATATGCTCATCTACTTCAGTTTCAGATATCAGTTGAACATGTTTCCAGAGACTACACAACAAATCCCATCCCACTGGGAGGAGCTACAGGTGACCAGCACAGCACAGGGAGATCACTGTATCCAGAAAAAACCAGAAAGAAGAGAACAGGGTGAGATCTTCAAGCACACTGCCTTAAGCTCCACCACAGAAAGGGCAGCTTTCCTGATTGAAAAATTGCTAATAGTCCATGGTGCAGAAATAACTGTTTCTCAGGCTTGTTAGACTGTTCACTTCCATAACTGTTTTTTGTGTGGTCCCTCAAAATGAGGTGAGATTATAAGCATCATGCAGTTGAGTTTCACATTCATTCTGAAAACAGGAGAGAGCCAAACCTCCCAAGAAGTGCAGTGGGATGGCTGAAGTGCCAGGCTGAGTGCTGCTCGGGGTTGGATGCACACGCTGACAGAATGTCGCCCTACGCTGATCCCTAAGCTGCAATTTTGATTGATGGTGGCATCACAGCTGTAAAGGACAGTGCTATGATTTGGTACTGACATGAATATGAAGAGGAGACAGAACATTTCAGCCTCTAAACTTGCTGGCAGGCAGATCTCGGATAACTGGAAAACGCTTCTGGCTTTGCTGGTCCTCATTTGGCTCACTACAGAAAACCCAGCCATCGATGTTTTCATTCCCTTTGACGTGAACGAATTTGTGGCCTTGTTCTCCCTATTTGTAAATCTCCTCGCCTGGGAGTTTGTGCTGCTTCTTGGCACGGTGCCTTCCCCGGCTCCTCGACAGCAGCGAGGGCTCCTGTAGCCCCCGGGGTGTCTCCTCCTCCAGAGGAGCGGGCAGTCACCCGGGTTTAGCTCCTTGTGTTCCCTGTGTCCCACGTTAGTTCTTTTGGGATTCTTTTCGGTTTTTTCATGAGGAAAAATACAGCCAGAAAAACAGTAATTGACAGGCTGTTTACCCTGCCTGGGGGAGAGGAAGATTTGTAAGGAACAGAGGATCTTCTAATGCAAATATTCCATAGGGCTTGTCATGGCACAGAAGCAGGGAGGTCCTGCTCCTCAACTCAGACACAGGAACACAAAACAGACTAAATGAGAGACAACACTGAAAATCTAGATTTGCAGCTGAGTTTTGAACCTAGTCTTACTGAAGTGGTGCAAGTGCTGATACTGGCCAGTGTTTGAAGGATGTGAGAAGGGCCCTGGTAGAAAGACAGAAGCACCATGCATTAGGCTGACTCCCTTCATGCAGCTTGCCATCACAGCCTGTAATTTCTTGCATTACTTTCCTTTGGTTTTCAGCACAAATATAAGTCTGAATAATACAGTACATTGTGAGCACTTCAAAATTTCCAGGGAAAGGAAAGGATCTTGATAACAGGCTTTCTTTTTTTTTTTTAAACCATGCTGCATTACACAGATTCAAGCTGTGTAAATATACTGCCATATAAAAAATGTTTTAAATCCTTCAGTAGAGTAATGTGCCTCAAGGGCAAAAACATGTTGGAAAAAGCCAAAGTGACGTGGGACTCCTACTAACACCACAAGAAAACACAACCAAAGAAGCTATGTATGGAATCATCATCTATCCAGATAACGTTTATCTATACTGGCAACTTAGTATGAAAACTGCTAGTATGATTCTAATAATGCAGACCTCAGTGGAATTAGGCAGACAAAACACCTTTATAATATGTGAGCTTGTTCTTCATAATAACATGATTTCAAAGTAGATTTGCGCCTTATTGTGGAGGGAGCCTCCCTTCCTTAAAAGTACACTGCCTGGTTGTTCTAATATACCTACTTGGTTCAAATGTAATTAATAATAATTAATTGACAGTGATAGAGAATCACATTTATCAACATGTTAATTGCTGTGCTCCAGCCCAACAGAGCTGCCAGGGAAGAAATATCCATGCAGCTTGTTGTTCAGGAAGAACTTGCTGTGGATATTAAATGCTATAGTTTGAATTGTGACACGATCTTTGCCAAATGAAATAGCATTTTATATCCAAACAGTTATACAAGATCATAAACCAATGCTGCCAGTTTTTCATTCAGTGTCTCAGTGCGACATTGCTTTACAATTTGCTCTGAAGGAGGGAGCCCAGGGGTGCCTCTGAGCAGCGCATACCTGCACGATTTCCAGCATCTCTGACTTACTGATGTAGCCATTCCCGTCAAGGTCGTACATACTGAATGCCCACTTCAGCTTTTGCTCCAGTTTTCCCCTCGACGTTACACTCAAGGCTATGATGAATTCTCTGAAATCTATTGTTCCATCTCCATTGGCGTCGAAAGTGCGGAATACGTGTTCTGCAAACTTAGAAGCGTCCCCGTAAGGGAAAAAGTTTCCATATATTTTTTTAAACTCCTCCATAGATAAATGTCCACTTGGACAGTCTCTCAAGAAGCCTTTGTACCACTCCTGAATCTCATGTTCTGTAAAGTCTGTACTTTCTAGCAAATCTTGCATTACTTCAGGGCGTAGTTTGCTGTTTTGTTTTCCCATGTTGGAGTTAAAATATTACCTGCAGAGCAAAATCAAACGCATATGAATTATTATTAATTATTGATACTTGGAGGCTGTAGAAGAACAGTATGCTGTATTCTTGGTTTTCTGATGATAGTTCACTCTTGGGAATCAACTGAAACCTTGGACAATGCCCAGTACTACATGCATACTCTGAAAAAAATTAATAAGCCTAATCGACATGTTGATTACATTGTCTTTTGACAGTCTGGAGAACAGTAGTTACATAGAATGTATTGTCATCCTGTTTTTCCCTTGAAATCATGAGGTAAGCAATGGATGTTGCAAGGTACAGCTGAGCAGTCGCTGTGTGTTGCAGCACACCCTCCATCCCAGTCACCTAACTGTCCTGAGGACCTGGCCTAATGAGATACGATTTTTATACCTCTGGTAGAAACCAGATTGGTATGAACGCCTATGTTCCCTTGGTCTTGTTCCAAAATGGGATCAATGCAACTGCAGCATAGGCTGAAACCAGTAACTCCAAAGCCCTTCTACATATATCTTTATAAATAGAAAGCAATCCAGAAACTGCCTCTTTTGTTTGGCATGGACTAATTCCCATTTTACTTCAAAATGAAGATAAAATCTGAAGAGATTTTATCAACGGTGGATTCCCCCATCTCTAATTCTTATTGTGTTTATTAATCTTCCTTGTAGCCAAAACCTGGATCTATTATAAAGTAATAGTAATTTGGGTGGTCACTGCTCTTTGAAAAAAAAACACTTAAAAAAAAAAAAGAGAAGGAGAGAAAAAAAGTACTCAGACAATGAAATTGGAAATTCATTTCCCTTAAATTAACCATTAAGAAGTATTATGGGATACAGTCTCTATTAAATCACCTTAATTATATTTCATTTAAGGCAAGTTGCTACAAAGCACATTGTGCAGCAGATTTACTAATAACTGATGCCTTTGGATTTTAGGTTTTGGAGCCTGAGTGTGTTGGCTCTTAAATGCAACATCAGTTTTACTGGAAGCTTAACACTGTACTGACTTGTGAGAAGCCCTTCTCTATTGACAGAAACCTGCCTGAGAATTTGTCATGCAAATGACAGTCACAACTAAGATGTGATGTATGGATAACTTAAGTAGAATTGCAAAGTAATTTAAACATGACTCACACTGTTGTCAGAATGGAGTCTCTGGCCCAGAGATGGATTTAATAATGATAACTGGAATGGCTAATGAGCATTCAGTAAAACATCCTTTCTTAACCAAGATACTACTTTTAAAAAGTGAATAATAATACAGTATTGATACATGACAGAAGCAGCCACTGAGAAATGTACCACCAATTGAAGATAATCTACTGTCTCTTCTGTTTGGCACTGGGAAGAAGAAATTGAGGCTCCCCCAGGTTGATGCTATTTTTTTTTTCCTGTGAGAGAAGTTGCCCTTCTCCCCAAGGAATCTGAACTCCCCAAGGCAGCTAGCTAGAGGACTGATTTCTTAATTTCATGTGTTCTTGGACCAGAATGACCAAAAAGCTGTATTTCTCAAGTGTAAAATTATGGGATCCATCCTAGATCCATCTGTGTCTCCACAGGATCCACTGATGGCTGTCTGGTAACATCTTGTTTGGTAACCATATGTCCTGTGCAAACATGTTGCCTACACAGTTCATGGAGACCAGGCTCCCCTGTTCACAGACAGGAATCTGGGAAAGGTGAAGAATCCTGCCCCATGGGTGCCTATCCTTCTCCCGACCATTTCAGGGGCTTGGCTGACTATGTTGACCAAACAATATCTTTTCCTCCAAAGCGTCTCCAAAACAGTTAAAAAGCGGAAGATGCCACCTCAAACATAAATTTTTCTACTGACTTTTCTCTTTTCATCCTGATCAAAATATTCTGTACAGCTTTTAAGTAATCCAAGCTCTTAATGCCCTGAAAATAGCAAAAAAGTCCTTGTTTCATAGGCCCAGTCCAACAGCTGCCGAGGCAGCTGAACGTTGTGCTGTCTTCCATGGGTGTTGGACGGGGCCCATAATAAACAACCTGGGAATGAGCTGAGCGAACGGATTACATTAGGGCAGCCAGAGGGCTTTATGTCGGACAAAACAACATGATCAGGGTCTGCCAGTGGGATGGAAGAGCAACTGGACAAGTGAAGTGGCCAGGCTCAGTTTATAGTGGCACCAGTTTAGCACAAAATCCCTGGTAAAATCTGCAGAGTAGGCAGCAGCTGCCCACCGCCTCAGCCAGCAGCTCTTCCACAGTGCAAGGGGCAGCACATTTTCTAGACCACAGAGTAGGGAGGGAAGATTTCTGACTAAGGTGCAAGCCTGCTGCAGTAGGAATGAGCTAGGATAGCCATATAACCCCCTCCTGCTTTTTAATAACTCAAACATTTGAAAATGGAGAACTCAGCTTGCACATTTCTAGTCCAGAGTCTTCTGAAAAGTGAAATAGTGAGGTAAGATGCAGGTAGTGTCCTTCAAGAGGTGGCCAATAAGACTGTATTTCACCCTAAAAAGTAATGCCTTCATAGCTGCACAAGGTTGTAGGTGCAACATATTTTCACCAAATAATAAAACCCACAGAAGAGTGGAGCGCACTGCCTTGCAGAACATCACAACCAGAAAAACCTGTGTTCTCCAGGCAGAAAGGCAGAGCTAATCATATGCGACTTGCAGTACAAGGTTAAAATCTACAGCTGTTGTGATGCCAGGTGATGCAGTCAAAACAAGTAGCATTATTCCTCAGTCCACTTGTGATGAATTTTTATCATGTTCTTTGCTCTCCAGATTGTTCCTTATTAATAGGTGGTGTTCTAGGAACTGTAACAATGGGATTTATTGTGCCTATTCTATCAACAACAGATCAAAACACTTTTGCAGTCCAAGTACAGGAAATCACTGAAGAGACTTGAAGATCCTTACAATCACTTTATAGACTGCTGCCTGACTCTTCACAATAGATTAGATTATGGTCAGAGTGCAGTGAGCTAAGAGAATGTCAGCTAACAATAACAGCAATAAATGCACAGAACAGAATAAAATTGAAACTGATTTTAGGCATTTTTTCACACTTTATCATTCCTGTAGATCTTTCAAATTTCTAATAAATTATTAAAAGTTCAAAATACAGCAAGTAAATAGTGAACAGCAATCACAATGGCAAAGTAAAATACTGACAATACTGAGAAATGGATGTTGTAGGTGTACAAAAAGAAAGACAAATTAAGTGGTTAATGAATATGTTTAATTGCATTTCTACAATTTCTTCCTCTGATACAATGGTGTTAGATATAACACATACAAATGACTTGTTATATAGGACAACATATTAAAATATTAAGTTCTTAATTCTTAAGGCAATACTGTTTGGTAAAAGAATGTGATGTGTTTATGGCTTGAAAGGTTGATAGCATTTCAGCCAACAACTACAGAGTATCAGGAAGTAAAGCGTCACTGCTGCACAGTTGCTATGGAAAGAAACCCTGCTCACTGATTACTGGAGGAAATGTCATAGGCAATGCTCCTCAAAGGAAATACTTAAAGCTTCCTCTGTTCAGGTCTACATGCGGAGTTTTAAAGGAGAAGATGACAGAGCTGTTTGACAGACAACTGGCCTGTGACAATTCAGCACAAGCAGAGAGTGCTGCTGCACCGAGGGCTTTCCCTGCAGTGCAGCACATTTGTTGTGTGCAGACAGGACAGCGCTGCTGTTACAGCCTTCTCCTCACACAGGGAGCACTGCCCGGGCACAAGGGCAGTGAACACCTATTCTATCACACATCTCTTTGCCAGCAGCTTGCTGCGGCTCACACACAGTTGTTACCTCAGCCTGAAACCTCACAGTAAGGCAAACACTGCCTGCTTGAGCAACAACCTTGCAGGAGCTGGAAAGCTGCAGCAACCAGGAGCATGCAGCCAAACCCACTGCCATCAGTGCAATGCAATGCAAACATCTAAAAATATTTCCTTAAAAGAAATAAATGTTTTCCTTTTTCTGTTGAGGGTTTGCTATAATAAGCAAGTTCTAGCAACACATTTCTAACAGTGCTTCTGCTCTTCAAACTTGACATCCATCATATAAAGAAAACTCCATGCATTTTTTCTTTTGATTGAGCTCAGTCTGCCAAAGACAACACGACTTGTTAATTTTCATTTAGGCTTAAATCTGAGGGGAAGTCCAGTGCTGGGAAAAAGTATTATGAGAAAGGGGCATTTGTCCAGGGAAGCCTTGCTCTAAAAATGGAAATTTTCAGCTATTGGGTATTTCACAGCTAACACGGCACAAAGCAGTTGAAGAATCAGTTTGAAGACAAGTCCTGCCTGATCTGTTTCCAGTGGGAACAGCAAGGTGAATCACGTGATAGGCTTGGCTACTGACACCAACTCGGTAAAAATGAAAGCAGAAAATTTTTCCGAAAGAAGCAGTGAAAGTTCTATTTTGTGATTTTTGTCTTCAGAAACTTCTGTTTCTTGGTTTCTAACACGCAGTTTGACTTGTTTCCAAGAAATAATTCACTTATGGGTGTAATGCTGTCTTTAAAATTCCTAACACATAATTTGAGAATTTTCCTGAGACTAGCAATCGTGGGATTTCAATCTCTGCCAAGCAGCTGCACAAGTTCCTGATGACGGCTGGAATGAACTAAAGGCTGAGCAGGACAACAGCATCACTCTGAGCCAGCTCTGCTACCTGACAGTGGTGAGAAGGCAGTGCTCCCGCATGAGTCAGTCCCCCGTGGCAATGCCACTCTGAGGTACGACTGCGATTCTCCACTCACCATCACTGCTGTGGTTTTTCCTCCAGAGTAAGGGCTGATCGTTACTGAAAACCTGGATGCGTGACAAGTGGACTCATATACACCATCCATCTCTCAAGCTGTCTGCACATCTGGAAATGGTAGGGATCTCACCTTCTTTCGTGTCCTACCCACTAGCAGTCTTCTCCTGTCACTGCATGCAAGCCTCCACAGCACAGCAGATAGGGCTCTGGCAAGCTAAATTCTCCTGCCATCATTTTCTGCCACCCCTCCCAGTTCTTTCTCTGCTTGTCACTGTGCAACTCAGATCTGTCACAAGCTCAGAGAAGGCGTGCTGCTTTGTCCTGGTTGTCCAAACCTCGGGTTGACTAAGCCTTGCCGTACAACATCCCCTTATCCTGCAATAAGTGGAGGAATATCAAGGGGATACTGCAGTGCATCTCAGAGCATGAGACTTTGACTGGGGATGTGTCCCCAGGGCTTCCAGGCCAAATTTTTGCCCTATTATCAAATTTCACCACATTAGAACTACTCTCTTCCTTCCCCTCTGCCAGCTGCTCTCATTGCTTGGTAATGCTTCAGATACCCAATACCAGATCACCACAATGTGTCAGTCTCTGCAAACCCTGTTGCTATTCGTGATCAAGTGTACACATGCTTCCAAATGCAGCTCTGGTTCATCTATGTCCATGCCCTTACAGAATGGGGGAAGTTTTGTGCATTTACAAAAGTCAAGGCTTGGTGAACGCAATCCGGTAGAAAAGTCAAGTTTCTTTCATAAGGTCAGTTATTCCTTTGGGCTGTAATACTGCTAACTGCTGTATGAGCTATGTAATGAGATAGTTCAAAGCAACAGCTATCTCAAATGATACATGTGTTGCTTCCCTGTGGCTGGAACACCAATGTTGCCATGGCCTTGTCATGAATGCAAACCCAACAGTAAATGTGGGCAAAGCACTGTCTGTGATCTTGGAGTTCTCCAGTGAGACTTGGTGAGCAAGGCAGGGACGTCTTCGGTGATCTCTGATGTGCTCCACCCCCAGGAGACTCTGTGATCAACCCCTGAGCTCCTGATTCACAGCCTCAGAGCCACCTCCAGCACCACTCTCCACTGTGCCATTGGAAATTCCAGTGGCAGTGCAGGTTCCCACTGGTGGGACACAGAGCACAGTTACAGCAGCAGTAGCTGTGCTGAGAAGAATAACGTCTCTGGTTTTAGTCTCCTGCAGTGAAGTGTAAGCGCTACCTGCTCAAGAGATTTTTTTTCATCTCCATCCTGTAAAAAACTACCCCCCCCCAGGCTCTTGGAAGCAGCCACTTTGCTTCCTTCTGGCCATTTCTAGTTTGTTTTCACACGTTCATTTGAGTAACCAGTGTGGAGATGCTTGCCAAGAAAGGCTTTTGCTTAATTTTTTTAAACAGCATCTTGGAACATATTTTTGAAAGAAAACCAAATTTATTAAAAACCACACAGGGACTTCGCAAAAACATAAGTACATGCAGAATAAAATTTTGAGCCTTGCCACTCTCCATTTGTCTGTTTATATTGGCAAACAGCAAAAACTGGATAAAATTAATGAGCAAGATTAATCAAAAATATCTGACATTCTCCTATTAATATTCAAAAGGAACAGCAGTAAACAGATTTGCAGTGCAGTATAAAAATTACCCAAATACATCTAGCTAAAACTATAGCTGACATCAAAGAAGAGGAATGAAGACTAATGAAGAAATTAAGAGGAAAAAACCCAATGAACAGGTGTGGATGGGATCATCATTCAGTATTTATGCTTTATTTATCAACAGAAGGAACAGGGGTCACATGCCACCTGGTTTCCCACTGGTACTTCCTAACCTGTTCATGACAATATTCACTCGTTTTGTATTAGGATCTTAGTCTGATTCCAGGATCCTGACATTTTCACTGCTCTAAGTTCCTGTTTTGTTTAGTGCCACCTTCTTGTTTCTCTAGCCCCTTACTGGGTTATCCTTCCCCTACCAAGGTGGGGATAATTTCTCCTCTGCCTCTAATTTCTCCTTTGACAGTGTTTGTACTGTGCCTTCCTGCCACCACAGGAGAAACTCAAAACAAGAAATAAAAGCAAATCCTTTACAGCTCTGTGTTTTGGTTGAGATGGGCAGTCCAAACAGGAGCAGCTGCACAGAGTTTGTGTGTTTCAAACTTGGAGGTGCTTATGGATAACACCAAAAGCCCAGGCTCTTCTCCCTTTAGATTTGCCCTGGCAGAGAAATGCTACAGCTGCTCCACTTTGTCTCCTATTTCTCTTTATCATAATTCCTTTGTGCATTTCAGCAATGAGGGCTGGTGTGAAGCTGGAGGAGGGGGGTGCAGCAGAAAGGCAGTGTCCTATCAATAAATGCTTGTACATTATTACAGGCATCTTCAGCACCAGTGGGTTAACTAGATAACGGCCTAGTGCTTATCACATTAATCTCAGCAATGCCCACAGTCTCAGCTGGAATTGTTTTGAGACGAATAAGCAGTGTTTCAGTCTCAAGCAGTGAAAGGGTTGATGCCTTCACACTCCCCCACCCTTGCATCGCCTTCAGCATCACTGAGGCTTCCAGAAAAGGTCTCTGTTTCCAATGCATTTCCTGTAAGGTGGAGTGTGTGTGGCACAAAAAGGATGACTAGGTATGAGCATTTCTAGTATCGAGAGCTGGGGAAAAGAGCATGTTATGTGCATTTGTACAGTGTGTCACACTGTGCAATGACTCATCTCTCATTCATGGTTGGTCATTCTTTCCATCCTAAAGCCCTGCGTTTAGGGCTCAGAGCTTGTTTCTGAAGCTGCTCCTGACTGAAATTTGGTGTACATCTATTCATCAAAGAGGAGTGTCTCTAATGGGCTACCTCCACCCATTAGATTTGGATTGCATGGGGCAATCAGGTCTGTCCTGAACCCCCTGGCAATCACGTACTTGCTGCTGTTGCATCAACAGCCCGGCTACCACAGAGGGCAGATGGAGCTCTCTCACTTTAAAAAAAATCTCTGCTGCTTCAGACCGAGCACACCTAAGCATCTTTAGGAAGGTTGTCTGCTCAATGAAGGTGTAACCTCAGGCAGGGTAGGCAGGCACTGAAGACACATGGAAAACGGGCTGCTGGAGATACATATAAAGCAATCCGTGTTCCCAAATCCTGTAGTGGCCCTCCAAGGTGTAAGAGGGTGTAAATGTGGGCTCCCCTGTGTACATGGTTGGGTATCTAGCACTTCAACCTTTCTCAGTGTCCCGAGCTTTGTCTGGAGTCACTTTGGGAAGGGATGCCACCACCCAATGAGCAGTGCAAAAAATGATGCAGTAAGTGTTGGACAATCATTCCCCAGGGCCAGCAAAGCCTTCATCCACCCAGAATGGCTTGAAAGTAACCTTTTCTTCCCTAATGAGAAATGAGGGGGAAAAAAAAAAAAAGAAACCAGACAAAAGAGGGAGAACTCATACAGATTTGTTTACCCCTCTCCTTACAGTCAGAAAAGGTCTTACTATTTAATTTCATTTCCTAATTCTTTTAGAACTCACAGCAATAAAAACCATGCCAATATTCACATGCTTTTTTGGTTCATAATCATTCATTTGTGAAGTTGAGAAACAACACTTTACCATATGCTGTGTAAGAAAAAACCACAACATTTTGTTCATTAACTGTGGGTAGAACCATCTAAGGTCTTTAAAATAACTAACTCTTTGTCTTGGCAGACTTCAGATGACTCTTTTGGGAATTAGATATATATTTATGTATTTGATTTCTTAAAACTCTATGGAAATAGTATTTTTGTAAAAGTACGTTTGCCTTTGCCTAATTTTGTACGGCAAAGGGCAAGAGAGACTTTGCTAACAGTACATTAGAACATCCACCCTCAGGAGGCTGCTTTTCCAGATTTTACTGCATTCAGCTGTTTCACTAAGCACAGGACATCTGCAGTATTTATAAACATGGGTATTAAGATGATAGCAGGGGAGTTGGCAAAATCTCTCACCTGTTCCAGCTGGAGGTGACTTTATCTATCAACATTCTTTCAAAAGATGACCAAATATCAAGATCCAAATGATGGAAATTTTCTGCAGTTACCGTGTCCCCTATGAAGGAACTTGCAAGCCTGAAGTCTCTTTGGTTAACAATACCTTTCTGGGCCACAGTTCCTAAAATGCACAAGGTCACATTTTTCCAAGTGCCCAGCACCCACAATTAAACTTGGGCTTCTCAAATGAAATACACCTTCCCTTTGGGCACCTGTGCAATAGGTAGTTTCTCAAAAAGCATCTGTATCCAGTAAACTGAGACCTGCCAGAAAACAGCACCACTGATTTTGGTACCTAAGAAGGGCCTGAGTGCTTTAAAAAAGCCACCCTTCCTACACACCTGCGTCACTGCTGTTTGCCTTTATCCTGATACTCACATGTCCAGCCACGTCAAACTCGGTTCATTCTCCTTCCTTCTGTAGGGCTTCTCTCCTTTGTGCAGGGCACTCGCCAGTAGTAACATAATCTTTCCCCGTGCACCTGAGCACACCAGTCATCAAACTCATCCAGCAGCAACTTTATCGGGTTTCTAATCTGTCCTACATCTTGTTTGGTCCCTTTATGTAACCTTATATGCAATACTTGGTGGAGGGTAGTGGAAACTAAAGCAGAAAGCTACTGTTGCACAAAGTAAGACGAGAAGCTGATGTGAATTCATGATATTGATTTTTTTATCTTTGTAAATAAATAGCATGTGACTCCAAAAGAGCGACATTTGTGCTTAGTCTACCCTTAAAAAAATTGTTAACAGATGGTCTCCTATCCCACAGCAGAGACTTGGTGTTGACAGAAAAAAATGAAATCATGATACTGGAAAAAATGGAGCCATTAGCTGGCAAACTAGGTATTTTTAAAGATGTTCTTATGATAGGGAAAGGAATGATTGTGGAGGTTCCTACCTGGAGACTAACTGTGAGTTTTAGTTCCATATTGAAGAAAATTATTGGAACTCTCCCCAGGAAAACAGGCAACTGGAGATTGGGAGTGGGAGGTTCTGGCAGTCAGGACCAGAATTTTGCTAAGGAGATGGAAAAAAGCTGCACTAAGATAATGTCACAGTTTACAAGTTCATAAATATGAAGGTCCATGCCAGGGATGATTTGTCCAGCACTTAGAACTCTTGAGTGTGCCTGAACAAAAGAGACCTAATGCAAGAGAGCTCTAGATAACTAAAGGAATTTCATGGGAATTGTAGGAATTTTTAAAGCAGTCTTCAAACTGCAGATATTGTGTTCATTTTTTCTTTGTGCATGTCTTATTTCTCAGAATTTTTACATCCTTGAACCTGCAAGATGATCCTGTACATTACTGACCCTGGACAAACCGCACTGGGTGAATATTTTTTCCGTAGAACCTATTTCCATCAGGTACTGCAGCTTAGCTGAAATCAAAATGTTTTGTCACACTCAAGAAAACAAATTCTGTAAAAATGTCAGAATTTATAATTTCAACCTTATCTTTTCCTTTTAAAATGGCAAAAAAGTTCCAGTGCTACTCTATATTTTTATTAATTTTGTTTTAGCATTTATATTTGATTAATTTTAGAATTACAGTGGTTTGCTATTATTGAGAAAACAATTCAATGCCAAAGAAGTGAAATAATTTGGTGTTTCCAGATCATTTTTAACTTCCATCCCACTGGGAAATTTTGATGTTTTGTTCCAATATGCAGTGAAAATAAACATAAATGTCAAAATTTCCTTTGGAATGGGAATTTCAGATTCTAACCAGCTCTAATCAACAACAAAGCCATCTGCTTTGTATTAATGACTTAGGGCAGTATTTAGTGCTGCAAGATGGGGTGATATTCTACTGTTCAGCATCGCTCAGGGAAGTCAATGACATATGGCAAGTTTCTAGCTTCTAGTTGTCTAGGGGAGTTTGAAGCTAGCCACTTCTATTTTATTCCTCATGCTCTATTGCCAAGTTCATGGAATTCATCATTCAAATCCAAGATTTTTCTGTGAATATATGAGAAAACATCCCCCCCCGTGACATATGGCACAGCCTACAGCTCCAACATTTGAAAGGAACTCGTAATTCCCAAATTGCAGCGCAGTTAGCTACTTCCATTTTACAAAGGTTTTAAATTGATAATTTAAATAGAATATTTGCTCTACAATAAATGATTATTTTTGAACATTAATAGCAAAATAAATCTCTTTTATTTCAAAAGTTAACTTCATCCAGATGAGACATAATATGAATTCTATTTGAGAAGATATGTTGACATGAAGGATTTTAGCACAAAAGAAAGTAACATTTAAATTTTGTTTTAAGACCATGTCTTTGCTGTTTTTTCCCAAGACATCTTCTCTGTCTTCACAGATACAACCTTCATGCTGCAGATAGGGTACAGGAAAACGATGTAATTGCCCCCAGGCTGGTCCAGCCATACAGTCAGCTTGTGAAGCTCAGCCATGGACTCCAGTTCAGGTGCTTTGCTGTGCCCCCTGAAAAGTCTCCGTGGACAAGGATGTGGTTACCTTTGGTGATGACAGTATCTCCTCTTTTTCCTAACAATCTGATGATTACTCAAGCCACCTTATAGTACCTGCTTCTCCACACTCTACATGGGCAGCTGACCTAGGAGGCCTGGATCTGAGGGTGTACAACAGGCGCTTAATGTGGAGATTCTGATCCCTCTGAGCACCATTTGTGTACAAACCTGAAAAAACTTAGCTTGGGAAGTTTAGCTTGGATATAAAGCTAACTGGATATAAAGTTACTGGAAGAAGATTTTGATTTGCATTCACTCTGAAAGTCAGAATGACATCCAGTCCTGACAGCCCGCCGTGAAAAACACAGACCCGTGTCTTACCCAACTGCTATTTCATGCATAACACAGTGTGCTGCCTGATTTTAGAAATTACTCAACAGGAATGAATTTGGGAGTTTGAACAACATGGTAAAGGTCGGTAAGCAAACTCCCTTAAGAGGCATAGAAAAACATTTGACAAATTAAGTGCAAAAATAATTTGCCGTGCTCCTCTGTTTGTCTCTCGCACACATGTAAACAAGTGCTTGTATAATCTTGATGTTCTTACTATTGCTTGTTATCAATAAACAAAACCCTAGTAGTTCTCAATATTATGTGTAGGTAGTAGACACTCATATAGACAATACTGGTTTGCAAAGGAACCTTCGAAATGCCATGTATCATATACTTGTAATACAGAGTGTAGTAAAAAACTGCTTGCATGAATTCAACAAAATTTTTTTACAAGTTTATAGCATTGTATAAATTGCAATGAGAAATACCGTATAAAACTCAGGAAAAATCTAGACAAAAAATATGAATTATCAGATTGAAAACTTTTCTGCCATCACTGAAAATTTTCAGTAAATTCAACTAAGATTAACTCCTCCATGAAAGAAAGGGTTAATAGCACTTCTGTCTTCACTACTAACATCCTCTGAGGAAGTAAACAAAATCCATCAGATAACAAATCATCAAACAAATGAACTGTTTTTTCTCATGTGAACAACAATTTGTATTATTGTTGTAGAAAAGTAGAAGTGGGAGAACCAGAAAGCTTCTTTCCAAAGTTTAACTTTAGGAAAACCAGATTTTATCCAACATGGAATAAAATGTCACTATTCACCACTTCCTAGTGACTGTAAATAAACAGACAAGCTGATCCTGTTACATTTTTAGGCCAATTTACTTTTGCCTCTTTGCTCTTCTCAAGATGTCAGCTACTCTGAGATTCCTTGTATGTGAGTTTTAGTGCCTTTCCCCATTTTTCATTTTCTAGGACTTTTATTTATTATGTTAGTATATAAAACTTTGTCCTTTCTTTTTTATATTTTTTCCTTCACCTCTTACTTTTTGCTGCTATTTCTTAGCTCCCTAAAACAAACACAATCTTTCTTACTTTTCCTATTATCTTTGAAAAAGTCTATGTCATATAATTTCTCCTATTTTTTTCTGCATTTCCTATGCTTGTCTACTCCTACTATTAGCATTTGAAAATAATGGAATTATTCATGCCATGCACCATCACAATAGTATCCTAACAGTGAAATATATCATGTCTGAAGCAGCAGGGTTTGGAAACCTTGGAAGGAAACCATCTATGGCTTAATCTCTGTGTCTCTCTCTAGTTAAATCATCCAAAAAAAAAAAAAAAGTAGCAAAGATGTATTTGGTACCTAACTAATAAAAAACTATGACCATTTCATCTAACATGATCTGCCTTGCTGCTTTAGCCTTAATGGTGGAGTACCAGTACTGCTGTTAAGAGCAGTTTCTGAGCTCTGAACAGCATCATCACCAATGTTCAATTAGAAATTCAGATTTTGATGATGTGATTCCTTTTCCTGGGAAGTATTACTTTTCAGACATGGAAAGCAGTGGGAATGTATGCAAGTATGAGAGATGCTGACTCAAATGAGCCTGTGGCTAATGAAGGATTTACCAGTTACCTGAAGGCCAATATTTCAGATCCTTTCAGTTGCATATGCTCATATGCAATCATAATCTCACCAATAGAGAGTTTAATCTCTGACATTTGTTCCAAAAACATCTCTTGCTCTGTATGCTCTGTATGCCCAGTCTTTCTACAGTAATAACCTCTTGCATTCTCAGTATCATATCTTATAAAAATAAAGGTCTTATATTTTAAATGTCTCCCTCTTCCTGCTTGCTACATATAGCTTTTAAGATGTCCTCAAAATATCTTTCACTGACAATTCTCCCTTCTTCAATAATTTCTGTCCCAACCCACTCCTCAAACATTCCATGCTTCCTCTCACTTCATGCATCAAGTATTTCCTAATTCTCTCCTCTGCTACTGATGTTACGAAAACCAGTGAAGTTCCACTGCTTAGAAACAGGATGAACACTGAAGAATCAGTCCACTGTTTGTAAAGTGCCATATAAAATCACCATACAAATCACTTATTCAATAATAAAAGCACATCCTGTTACACTAAATACATCTCAGATCTTAATGAATTCACTGGAAAGTCACTTGAGTCAGTGAGCAACACAAAGATCCTCCTGTGAATTACCAAAAGAATCCTCTAAGAAAGATTAAGAAATTGATAACCATGTATATAAATACACGTATAAAAAACTTCTGATTTGCTACTTGTTATTTCATTATTAAAATAAGTATGTACCCCATGAGGCTCACTGCTTTTTAATGAGTGTGCTAGGAAGGGGAGCCATGAAGCAACAGTATCTATTTCATTGCAAGGTGCTTTAAAATCTATTGCTCAGTTACATTAAAACAAGGATGTTTCCACATTAGTCTCCACAGGATGATAAAAGAGTCACTTATCAACAGTTTACCACCCAGCACTTGGTAATATTCATTTGATCTCAATCTAAATGAAAGATGTAGCTATCATTGTATCATGAACGCAGTTCAAACCCACACATTGTTCATTCATGTGTGATCAGATGGGAACTGGTTTCAATGATCTCATACTGATTTGTGAAACTTCCTATTAGCATATATTGTCATTACTTTTTTTTAAATGTTGGCAGTAAAGTTAGCTTTGGAGCTGGTTTTCAGGTACCCAAAAAAAAAAAAAAAAAAAAAAAAGGAAAAATCCCACACAACAACTTCACGAGAAAGCCAAAATCTTCTTGGAAGTTTCCTTGATGAAGGAGTATGAGTGGGATAGAGCAATATCCTTGATTTTGGCAGTCAACCTTTCTTCTGGCAATTTCATTAAAAAGCCATTCCACTCCGTGAGTTATCAGCAAAGAGCTGGTATTTTTGAGTGTGACTGATGATCCTCCCTCTGCTGACAAAATTAGAAACATCAATAATTCTTAGATTAATTGCTTAGAAAATTTCCAAGGGGCAAACATTTCTTTATTTTTAGACCCTTGTTTTTTTCTGTAGTCAAAGCAGTGGAGGCCAAAGTTCAACTACATGCACTTCACTTCAACGATGGGATCTCTCTACTCTGAGTTTTATTTGTGCACAAAAATAAGTGTGCACTACTGCTATGTGGGCAGGGGTGTCCCATGCAGAGCCCTCAATTCCCAGTCCCTGAATAAATCCTGATTGATCTCTCAGAGACCTGGAAGCAGTCTTCATGCCCACGTATCTATAGATCCTTCCAAAGGAGTTGAGGACATGGACATGCTAGGACTTCTGGCAGGGACTCCTAGCTACCAGGAGGACAAGACACGCCCCATGATGCAGGCTAGCCACAAACGGGGTGCTGCATGTGGCCAGCGAGTGGTAACAAACCTGTGTGGGCCAAGATGGGCGGATACATGCTGCAGTGACATGCTCTGATGGAGTCCTGGCACAACAGTTGTTGCCACCTTAAGCACAAAATTGAAGACTGGGGAGCTGCCATGAAATAATGCACATCTCACCACTTAGATTCTTCCTGTTCCTTATGCAGGGGAAATAAAAGGCCTTTTCTAAGAAGTTTCGTGTACCCTTCTCCATCCACTGCTTAGTTATGCACCTGGGAATCCAATTATGGGGTTGTCTTCTGACCAAAGGTCTATATTAGTGCTCCTGAGAGGCTGCATGTGCTGCTCCTTGGCAGAGCTCCAGCAGGAAATCCTCACCGGCACAGTGCACGTGTGTCCTCACCGACACAAGGCTGGGTGTCCTTACTGGCACAAAGCTTGGGTGTCCTCACCAACTTTTGCATGTGATGTGGACAGAAAAGGCTAAATACTGCAGAACTAGATGAGGTCGGTTAAACACTGCTGCTAAGAAGCTGTGTTTGTGAAGCAGGCTCGTGACAAATCTTTTATTTGACCACCTAATGAGGTAAAAATAAATGGGCTCTCTCAAGTGCCTTAGCAGGTCAGACAAAGCAGTTAGCCCTGAGGTAAACACAGAAGACAAACAGGTGGCCTGTAAATTTATCATTGTTAATGCACTGTAAGTGTGACAGAAAAGGGTAATTAGCACATTTGGAGCAGAGAGGGATATTAGTGGAGAAGGAGGTTGTCACTAACCTCTGTGGAGCAGTCTCACTTTCATTTTAAAGGACGCAGATGGTGAATTAGAAGATCTGTATCATATCTGGTGACAAACACATCTGGAATCTCCTGGTTTGGAAGACCATGGGGGCTTTGGCAAGGCCTGATCTCAACTGACATTTCTTGGTTCTTGGGACAACTGAATTCAGATGATGAACTGGGAAAGGAGGGAGGCTACTTGAAACCAAGTGGGACACCTCAGGAAAAAACTTCTTTCCAGGTGTGACCTCATCCCAGCTCAGGCAGAAATTCCTCTAACGATCACTTCATAAAGATGCCAGCCTGCAACACTCAAAGGTACATTCTGCTGTTTCACAGCATATAAACTCATGTAATAAAAATATATCATCTCCCTTACAAATCTCTTATGCTGTTAAACCATCCTGGTGACAGCACCTGTTTCACACTATTATGAGCAGGTATGTCCATGCACACATGTGATCACTTCTCTAATTCTTGACTGATGACAATGAAGTATAACACGAAGAAAACGCAAAAGATAACCCTGAACGGGAACACATGGCTTGCAGACAAGCACGTGTTAAGTTTTGCCATCATCTTATCAACTAAGAGGTATAATTCAGAGAATCACAGAATAAACTGTGTTGGAACGGACCCACAATGAACACCAAGTCCAACTCCCAGCTGTACACAGGACCATCCCCAAAAGTCACATCATGTGCCTGACAGCCAAATGCTCCTTGAACTCTGGCAGGCTTGGTGCTGTGACAACTTCTCTAGGGAGACCATTCCAGTGCCCAACCACCCTCTGGGTGAAGATCATTCTTCTAATATCCAATCTAAACCTCCCCTGACACAGCTTCAGGCCATTTCCTCTGGTTCTGTTGCTGGGCACCAGAGACGAGGGCTCAGTACCTGCCCCTCCTCTTCCCCTCACAATGAAGCTCTAGACTGCAATGAGGTTTCTCCTCAGTGTCCTCTTCTCCAGGCTGAACAGACCAAGTGACCTCCGCTGCTCCTCATACAGCTTTCCCTCAAGGCCCTTCACCCTCTTCGCTGCCCTCCTTTGGCTGCTCTCTAATGGCTTTATATCTTTCTTATATTGTGATGCTCAAAGCTGCCCCCAGCACTCGAAGTGAAGCTGCCCCAGTGCAGAGCAGAGCAGGACAATCCCCTCCCTGGCCCAACTGGCAATGCTGTGCCTGATGCCCCCCAGGACACGCTTGGCCCTCCTGGTGCCAGGGCACTGCTGACTCATGTTCAACTTTCTGGTTTTCATCTATGTACACATGCAGGGGATTTATATCCTTCTGGCCCAAGGCAGATGGCAGAACTGGCCTGCCTAGTCCTAACACGTACCAAAAACTTGGGGACGTACTTCTGCATGCCCTCTGCACCAGGCAGCATTTGGACCCTTACACTGAGCACAGAATGTGCTGTCCAGCTCCCTTTGGACAGTCACAAACATGGACATCCCAGTATTTTACACATTTCACCTAGAATCTAGTTTTACTCTTTAGTGAATCAAAACCAGATCTTTTCAGCAAGCTTTGAAGTGGGCCCAAAGTAAACAAGAGTGTTCAGGGAAGATCAGACAGCTCAGGTTTATCATTAAAATATTCTTCAGAATACATGTGAGATGCTCAAAGAAAGAAGCCTCTGTATGTGAACTCTGAAAGTAGTCTCAAAGAAAAAAGCATTATTCTGTTGATTTTTTTCCTGCAAGAGTCCATCTCAGACCATTACCACTATTGTATCTATTAAATTGCCATTAAAGACATCAGCTTTTTCATCTGGGAACTCTAAAGTTCTTATATATTCTGATCCCTTTCATTAACAAAGCTAGCTGATAACAGAAGCATATTTAACTAAAATTTGACCAAAAAATGTCTAGAATAGCACATTCACAGCAGAAACTATGGGTCTTTCATGAGATGATCCAGAAACACACTGAGACTCTACTGAAAGGTGCATTGTAACCACCATGGCACAAGGACGCATCTTCTTAATTCTGAGAAAGACACATAGACTGGATTGCTCAAAATAGAAAGCTCTCCAGATACTTCTTGAGATAGTGACAGGACCATACTGAAGCAAATGGGCAAAGTTACACTTTATGGGACAGTAATGCATGTAAGCCCCTTCTACACTCAAACTATTTGCAGGGAGAATTGTGGTGTGATGTGGGGCTGATTCCAGTGATTTGCAAGACCCTCTCTCTACTTGAGAATGCACTGAATAAAAGACTCAGAGGTACACAGTTTTTGAATTATAAATAAATTCCCCCTCTCCAAAGCAGTCTTCCTTATTCACAAAGAGACCCTACTCTTGGATTTCTGCAACTACTTTCCAAAGGGTATCACAAAAGGAAGCATAATGGAAAGGCATATCTGACTGCACTAATATATATGCTCCTATCATATGAAAGGAGATGCAAGCTAAAAGAGTTGAGAGAGAAAAACATGGATTCACCCAAATTTCAACCTTTCCAACTATTTGAATTCAAAAATTCACCTTTTTCTTTTCATGTAATATAAGCATATGTACATGTATGAACTATATATACAATATATGTGAATATATAAAGCATTAACTAGATGAGCACACTTTCAAGAGGAGAAGACGACACCCCTTGGTTAGGTTACCATGTGGGTTAGTACAACCCAGAGTGGGGAGCAGGGTGCAGAGGCGAATGCCACACTGAACTGTGAATGCCCTGAAGAGAGAACTCAATGGGTCCTTCAGACACTGGTAGATGGGACAGATCCCAGGTCAGCTGTCAGAGCTGCTTTGCACAGAACCCACTGCACCTTCACATGACCTCGGCACTGCAGCTCTGCTGAGCTGCTGCAGTGAGAGATGTGATCACTCATGCACGGAATGTGAAGCAGATGTTGTAAGCAAGGCACTTGCTTCCCTTCCATCACTGCAAACTAAAAATCTGCCTTAAGTAAGTGATTGCCTAAAAACGTGCTGTCCACTGAATAGATCCTCTCCTGCCTCCTTTCCTACTCAAGGGTAATTTTCTCTCTATGTAGGCAGAAGACTGTTTCTGTCCTACACTGACTCGGCCAGACTAGGTGGCTGGGTTACTTAGGATAAGCCTGTAGCCTTATACTACTTTTGTAGAAAGAATTAGTTCCTAAAGCCCAAAGTTCAACCGTCTGTCAGCTGAACTCACTGGCACCAGGGAAATGACACTGACATCTCTGAGAAGCAAGTGAATGAGAAAAAGTATAAGGAACTGAGAGTTTTGGATAGTGTATAGTGTACTGTAGGCACGATATGACAGGGGTCATATTGAATTACAGAGTTTGCACAGACAAGAGCAGCTTTTACACTAACACCAGTGATTTCAACTTAGCAAAAGAATTGCATAATCAAAAATAAAGACAAAAACATGACAGCCAAGCTTCACATGGTCAGAGGAGAAGGGCCTGTTGGGCAGTCAGCACTCTCCACAGTGGCTGAGAGGCATGTCCATCATTGGCCAGCTCTTCCCCTGCCTGCCCAGCAGCAGCTGTGTGTGGAGGTTCTCTAAGCATCACATAGCAGAAGGGATGCTGAGAAGCTGCTGGACACTGAACACATCTCTTATTGTTGATTTTCTGCAGCCATTGACCCTGAACTAAACTCGCTCTTTCGGCATCTCTGTTTCCATTTGGGGTTTCAGTCCCATGCCGGATCTCCCTCCACAGTCTGAGCTCTGCTTTTGAGGGGAAGACAGCACTGTCATTTGCTCTGGTTTGCAAAATTTTTAAATCAGTGTTCATCAGCACCATTGTTGATGAGATTATGGTTGGCTTAATACACTAATAGCTTCAAGTTAGTAGCAGTACTAGCTAGAGCAAACTCAACCACCAAGAGGAGCTAAGCAACAACAGCTAAACAATGAAATCTCATAACTCATCAGAAAGCTGATACCTAGAAGCTCTGAGTCAAAAAAATACTTAAGAGGGTGTTTAACAGCATTGGTCTAGAATACCTATCTGTAGAAGGGCATGGGAGAGCAGCCTGAATATGGAGGTATGAATTCACATCTCAGGATTCACTTCTCTAGGGCATTCACCTTCCCAACACTTCAGTACATCAAGGGTCTTTGGTGAAGTGCTCAAGCCCAGAGCAACATGACACAGATTCAGACAAGTTTAGACACTGAAAGCAAGAGTGACATGAGAAGTATGTTCCCTCTATTCAAACATGCTCAGGCCAAATACTCAAAAGTCCCTGCTCAGCAGCCATTTGTCCCTGGAAGTGGGCAGACATCAAGAGGCTGCCTTCTTGTGGCATTTCTCAGTACAAACCAAGTTACATACCAATCTCAGCAGGATTCAGGACCCACCTCATACTTGATCTTTCTCATAATCAAGTTGTTCCTTTGACCTTAGAAGAGTCTCGTGAGGAGGGATGTGAACAGACAGATAACAAAACTATCATCACATACTGTAGTCACCACCAATACAGACAAAATGTTAGACTTAGGCAATCCTAAATCCAGGAAGCTTTAATGAACGTATCTTTTATACTGTGGCACAAGTGGTAATATTGTCTAAGTAAAGAGGAACATACCATGAACAGTCCATGAGAGACCTAGTGGACTACGTGCCCTGCAGTCCTGTTGGCTGAGCAATCTCCTGAGTAATTACTGTCTCTCTTCACAAATCAGAAATGCCACAACAGGGCAGAGAAGTTTCTTGTGAGGTCTTGTGTTTTGATAAATCCCAGAGGATTGTACACACAGTGGGGATGCTGACAGTCACAACACCTGGGCAGCCAGGCCTGCGCAGGACTCTGCTGATGATGTACAAATACATGGCTCTGGCTTAAGAGTGTTTCTTTGGGTGGAAACCAGAGCGTTCAAAGGACATTCTCAGTCCTTTGGGGAGGTCAGTGACCAGGACAAGAACTGGTATATTTTCTACAGCGTGGTTTTCACCTACCTCTGACTACTGCTAATACCAATCCAATACCCAGTCTTTAAGATGTCAAGAAACTGCCTTCCTCAGCTCTACTTAAAAGCAGTAGACAAAGTGCATATTGGCATATATTAATTAACTTCTGCTATTTTTCTCTAGGAAAATGATAAACAATAAAAAAGGATTTTTTTTTTTTTTTTTACTGAGGACTTCTAAAATGTCAGCTGTACCTAGTGAATGAAATAAGAAGAATGCAATTAAACATCTGCTCTTTCATTCCTAGTAATGACTTTAAAATAGCCAGAAAACTCTGAAGGTTGTGGCCATGGTAACAGACACTAGCTTAGGAAAAAGGAAATATCTGCAGTTATAATTGAACATAGAGATTGCTCATCTCCTTGTCTGAGCTGGAGGTTTACAATCAAAGCTTTGATGTGTGTGCTGGTTACTCGAATATAATATCATTTTATGCCATGTGGCACATTTATTGTGAGAAACTACCACATATAAAAATATGTATATGCAGTTCAAATGCTACATTCACTCTTATTTGAAGGAAGAAAAGTGTTCTTTCTTTGGCAAGGGGCTGGAGCAACTGCTGGTAAATACTTTTCGTGGAAAATGACAATGCAGCATGATGGAAATGGGCCAGATATTCCCCTAACATGCAGCTGTCTCCTGCCCTTAGATCAGCAAAGTAATAGCTGCTTACATCAGAGTGATGGCCAGCGGCTACAACCAGCATTTCTGGAAGATCCTGAAGAACTGAGCCTGGAGACCTCCTTGGCTTGGCTGAGAGAGAACTGACAGAACTGATTAGATTCCTCAAAAACACCTGACCTTTTCACACCCTACTACCTGGCCTATGGCCTCCAGTGCCTCCCCAGACACTGTCCTGTCTGTGGCCACAGTCCATTCCACCTCACATCCCACCAGGCACTGCAGCTCCTCAGGAACACACAGGTGGAGAAGAACAAGGCCATTAATCAAAGAAAGCCCAAGAAAATAAAAATCACAGCAGAGAGGGGAGGATAAGCTGAGACAGAGGTGGAGGAGGGTAACACGGGTGTGCTGTGCACAGAGATGATAAGCAGCTCCTGGAGCTGTGCAGGATGACTGGAACTGCTTGCAGCGAGAGCCAGCAGTGAAGGAAATGGCTTTTCAGAGTGTTTTACACACCTGTGAGATAACTGTTTTAAATAGGAACTTGTAAGCAATGTGCATATTTGCCACAGAATCCAGGCAAAAAGCATTTGTTCACTTTAGTGCTTAATATCAAGCTTGCGTCATAAAAAAAAATTGCAACTACTCCTCTTTAAAATGCAGATGGTAAAATATGATATGAAAATAGGCAGGCAAAGGAAGGCCTGGGAAGCTGGTGCTGCTGAACCCTACTGAAACCACCAACTGGTATTTTTGAAGGCTTCCTGTAAACCTTGTCTGAGGTTCACATCTAGAACTGGGGTGAACCTCAGCTTCTGGCTGGAGGCCAGCGGTGAAGCTGGTGCAAGTAAATCGCTTGTAGCAGTCTTCTGTGCAGGAAACAGTTATGGGCAGGATATAAGCACCTGACAATGTTACCATTTTTTGTGTGATTTCCCTTTGAACTGCACTCTAAGCACTCAAACAGCACAAACAGTACAAATTTATTTAGATTTTGGTAACATAGAAGCTATGAATATTTTTTCCTGGGAGTTTCCGAGCAAACAAGGTGCCACTGTCTCCTTATTGCAGATGCTTTTAGCTCACTGTTCATAGCATCAAACGTTTTGGCCTTCATAAAGGAAGACAACACACCAACACAAGGATTTCTTTTTATCCCGATCAATGGTTTAAAATTACGTTAAACTAGCACATACTGAGCACATTGCTGGAGCCTGCAATGTAAATGCTGCCTTTTTAAATGTCAAGACAACCAATTGCTCAGAGACGTCTGGTGGAGGTTGTGAACTCCCCTAGCATGGCCAAGAGAAATAAAGCTACTGCCACCAGCATTACATGCGCTTCATGCCTGTGGTTTCTAACAATGCCATCGTTGCAGCATGGCCAGATGAAAATTTAATTCAGTGAAGTTGCATAGGAAACTCTGGTCTCACTAGCAGTGCAAGAAAGATTAGTCATGAATGAAAATCAATGACCTGTTAAGACTTGGGGGTTGGACTAGATGACCTTTAAGGGTCCCTCCCAACCCAAACTATTCTCTGATTCTGACTTGTGATGCCTTGAGGGGCACCTGACTTCGTCTCTGCAGAGCTTCCCCAGGCACATGCAGCCACCCCCTTCCCTGGGGTGTGACCCTACTGTGGTAGAGCCATTCCCATTTCTGAAGCTGCAGAGATGGACAAGTTCAGCAGTTCCACTGCTGAGGTGCAAGCTGCCATGCAGCCTAAAATGCTCAGCTCTTGGGGTTTCCTTACTGGCTGCAATACCTATCCCTCATATGCTGCCACAGCAGGCCTGTGGGTATTGAGCAATCCCCAGACACCATGTCACCTCATGGGATGCCCAGTGCCTTCAGCCATCCCTGACCCCAGACCATGAACAAAGGCCTGAGATGTCTACCCAGCATCGCTGTGCCACAGGCTGCTCTCTCCCTCCTCCTCCTCCTGCTGCTGAGCTGCAATAGCCTGTGGGAATCAGCATCTCATGGGCCACTAGTACTCAGAAGATACTTCTGTTTCCAGATCAAAGGTGTGGGGACTGGACTGGCAGTGCTTGTGGCTATCTGAAACTCACTGGAAGAGTAGGATGGTCAGGACCTGCTGCAGAAGAGGGCAGGAAGCAGAGGCGAGGAGGCAGGTCTTCTCCTGGTGCAAGTCAGCACTGCTCCTTATTTTACTTGGAGGGCTTCTCAGAGCCCTGCTCCACATGACCTTTCACGTGAGCTGCAAAGAGTGACAGCAGATGCTGGTAGCCAGAGGGAGGGGAGATTTAGTGCTGCTCTATATCCTTCCCTGGAAGATTTGATTTTAGAGGAGGAGGTCAAAGATGCGGAGCAGCAACCTGAGGGAGGGCTTTCTTGCCTATTCTTCTGAAGGGCTGGAAATTGAATGGAGTGGAGTGTGCCATGAAGCCTCACTTCACTGGAGCTTTTATCTTTGAAAATCAGGTTAGGAAATTTATTGCTACAGTAGCTTAATCCCACAGTGCATTATCTGTACACGTGATGGACTGGAATATGAACTAATTCTGTCAATAAAGTGACTGCCTGCATCTCAATTGTCAGATACAAGGAATTCAGTGTTCCTTTTGAGATGCTAAGCAGCTGCAGGCTGGTACACTCCCCTCCCTATGCTTTCGGTTTGGATGCTTCCTACATTCAAGTTTCTCAGCAAGACATGATGCTGTGGGAAGGGAAGAAAGAGGGGAGAATTTTGGCTCCAGGCACCTGGCTGCACACTGTGACTCTGAGCTAGCCCATGGGGTGGTGTTGGGGCTGCAGCTCCCAGGGACACCTCTGACTGACACCATGAGCTCTGTATGCACTGGGGACCCAGCTGTGTGCCTCTGCTCATCTTCTGTGCCCTGTATTGACAGGAGAGGCAGAGACCAGCAAAAGTGTTCCCTCTGCTGGGTTCAGATTAGCAGGGAGCTTCCTTGGTGGAAGGGATCCACCGCTGGGCACTCACAGCCACAGCCCCCAGTTTTGCCTGAACCTCAGAGCAAGGGGGCTGGACTGGGTCAGAGCACGCATGCAGGTACACACTGAGTGCTTTGAATCTAGAATTCACCCTTAACAAGATACAGCCTCTGACAACAGCTCAGGAGGGAATTGTTTTAATATCAAACTCTCCACATTACTTACCTACAGAAAATTCCAAATTCAGAAACCTAAGTTTCACTGTCTCTATACATGCTATAGAAATCTAGTCAATACCATCTCTGGAGTCTAGACAGTGAGCAAGCAAATTCCAAATTTATGGGTTGGTACCAGGCAGAAACAGAAATATAGGAGGCTAGTTTCACAAAATTACTTGAGCAGAACACAGTCTCAGTTTGCTCAAGATGGAATGTCAGATTGAGTTATATAATTCCTTCTTGATGTGAAATTCCTGCATTTTAGCAAAAGTAGCTGGAAAATGAAACCTCATGACAAAATAAAGCATTTTCTACCTGATTGCTCAGCAGACAAATCCTCAAATCAATTATTCTTAGAGCTGCATCCAGGATAACTGGTCCACTAAACAAGCAAGATGAAGCCTGGAGTGTCACAGGAGTATCTGGTCTTTGACTTTACAACATCTCAGATGTAGGCATTAGGTGAAGCCTTTTCAGCCAGCTCTCAATATGAAAAGGTGAAAACTTATTCTTCAGATCAGAGAATGCTCTAATGTTCATAAAATAAGCTAAATTAAAAGCAGGGAACAAACAACTAGACTGACTTGATATTTCTAAATGCCCTTTCCTCTTCTTTTTCCTCTTCTTTTTAAAGGAACTAGTTCTCATTCAGTCCATTCAGTTCTCATTTATGTAACATATTAAGAAGAAGTAGTTGATAATCCAAATCCTGAACTACTCATGGGAAGGAGGACAAGGACTGGTTTTCCTGTCATCCAAGGAGCAGCTAAATATTCAGTAATTTCTCCTCTGTTGGTCTATTTGAGCCCAAAAGAGAAGCAGCTCTGTTCCTTGGTTTGTGAGATGCCACCAGTAACTCCTCCAGAAGTCTATAAGCCCTTTGACACAAATAAGAGAAGAGACTTAGATATTTGTCAGAATTCACAGGGAGATGTTGGGGGAGAAGTCTCACAGTCTTAACTGTAGAACAAGCAGGAATGTTTTAAGACTACAAGATATTTATAGTCTCACACATTTTGAACGTAAAGGGTACAAATATCATTTTTGCTATTCCTCTGCAGGCCAAGATATGAGGGACACATGCCAGAACACAAAAGAATTTTCACCCCATTCCAAATTCCCATTAAAAAAAAGTGTACTAAGTCTGAAAAATAAGTGTAGTCATTTGAATAATGAATTTGGCTTCGTAACCCAAGGGAAACTGAAGCAGAGCAAAACACATCTGCTAACACCCTAACCTGAGCACCACAATTGGCAAGTGCTGCTGAAGAGAGATCTCAGACTGAAGTTGTAGAAATGTTAGAGCTTAGAACTGAAGTTTCTTGGCAGAACTGACCTTATATGTAAACCCTGTAGGAAGTCTGCCTGCACTGGCTTTCCAACCAGTGTCCATTTCTAACAGATATACAGATGTATATAGAAAGGTTAATTCAAAACCACTTGGGTAAAATCAAAGCAAATCATTCCTCTGGGGAAACGTGCTGGACAGAGTCAAGCAGATGTTTCCTCTTTCAGGATCATGAGTTGAAATCAAAAGGGAAATCTCAGGTGGAAGGCAGTTACATTAGGGTTCTTCCAAGCTGAGTCTCGGCATGGATGTAGTTGCACATTTTCATTAATAACCATGATGCATAACCTCAAAGCAGTGCAGGTACCGATGACACCAAGGGGACAGGCACCATGAGATGGACAATCAGACTACCATACAAGAAGAATGGAATGATCTTAGCACTGCAATAGTGCACAGAGATGAAATTCCTTATTGCAAGATACAGATCTGAGGGACTGGTAGGAAGAATTCATGCTCTTAACTAGAAATGATGGAGCAGGAGGAAGAGCTGGAGATCTTATATAGTCATAAGATAACACGAAAATACCAATATGATGTGTCCTGCAGGAAACAAGTGATGCTTTCTAATGAACCTGCTGAGACCAATCTGTTGAGTTCAGGGAGGATGAAATACCAATGCTATCAATGAGCAGGTTCTGGAAATATGAGGGCTCACCTGGATTGCTGTAATACATGGCCAGGAAAACATTTTGAGGAAAAGGGATTTTGGCCTGCAGTGGCTGTAGAGCAGGGCTATTAAGCCAAATAAGGGAATGGAAAGCCTGTGCTCTCAGAGGAGACCAGAGGCACTTGGCTGTTTAGCCTCGCTAAAGAAAGGCCAAGAGGGGATATGGTTGTAGTCTATAAATACATCAGAGGGGGTAAACACTAGGGAAGGAGAAAAGCTGTTTAAACCAAAGGACAATGCTGGCAAAAGAACAAATGGGTATAAACTAGCCATAATAAATTTTGGCTGGGAATGAGAAGCAAATCTCAAACCACTGGAGCAGTGAAGTCTGTGGAACAGCCTTCTTCAAAGATCACAAGACAAAGAGCCAAAGTCATGGGAAAATGCAATTTGAAAAATCCACAAATAGGGTCAATATGACATTGATACTTGCAGTGGACTGGGGTAGTCAGGAGGACCCCTACTGTCCTGACTTCTGGAACAGAAACAGCATCCAAAAAAACCAAGCATGCTTCTTACAGTGGGCAGTCTTTCTGGCACAGAGGATCACCAAGAGGAGAACCAAAGGCAGTGATGTTCAGTAAACAAGTTTGCGATATCTCTGTCTTCCTCTACAGTATGTAATCACCCACCACCACACATCAGTGATGGGAAATGGCAGGAATGTGAGTGAAGGTTTATGCAAGCAGAGGAACGAGTGCCAGGATGCAGCAGACAGGTCAGGAAAGCCAGCCAGCTCTGTCACTTCAAGCATCAGACAGCACTGAGAGCAGCAATACCATTATTGCAAAAAAATTAACTAAACTTAAGATTTACAAGTAACCTCAATAAAATTCACCTCAATAAAATTAACTGAACTTAAGATTTACAAGTAACCTCAATAAAATGGTTGGGCTTAACCTTGGAGTCAAGAGGATTAGCAGACTATGTTGTCCAAATAATGAAATAGTAAGTTTTGCATTTTCTTCGAAAGTGAAGCTCATTCCCAGTCTCTATTCAGTATTGAGTAATCCAAACTTTCTTCAAAGTTTCACCTCTTTATTGTCATCCTTTTGTCTCCTCTAAGGAACACAATAATTTATTAATACCATTCTTTTCATCTGAAGACTGCTGATGACTTCACAACAAGTACTGGGTGACAGCTGCATTACAGTGCTGACTCAATGGATGCACAGGAAGAGGGAGGGAAAGATTTTTTCATCTATGTGTTTTTTTTGTCAGCTGGTCCTGTGCTCCTGGATTAACTGGGGTCAGTTTTCAAGATTCCTGGGTTGGCAGAGACTCACAGCAGGATGGGCACAGCACAGACTCTCATCAGGCACTTCTCGGCCCTACCCAGGCTCAGAGCATGTAGGCACCTAAACCTCCTGACAGCCATCCTTCTGCCTCAGGGCATGCCCAGCACTGTCTAGGCTGGGACAGTGGGAAGGCACCATGTTGCCTTATGCTCCCTCCTAAGCCACACCATGACAGACATGGAGGAATCCCTCTGCTTATCAGACCTTCAGTCAATTGTCAGATGTCCACTTAACATGGAAGAACACAGGCGGCAGGGAGCTCTTGCTCCAGGACGCCACCTTGGACAGAGCTATCCCTTTTCCTTCTCTGAAAATTGTTTGCTCAGGTTTTGAAGTAGTAATAAAGTACAAAACAACACTGAATGGCACCACGGCACTTCACTTTGCACAACAAAAACTAGCCATGCATGGGTCTGCAATCAGAGAGGGCCACCACAGTTCTCTGCTATCTGCTGAACTTCCACAAGGCAGCACTGACTGCAGTGAAACTGGCTGGGGATGAGACGGGGAGACCAACAGCTCATCATCCGAACTCTCTGCCCACATTATGGCTGCCGCACGAGTTCCCTCAGAACAAGAAAAAACAGCTGAGAACAGATACTACAATACCTAACAAATCCACCTGATGTCAATGTCTCTTGGGGGCTGTGTAATACAGTTAACTGCTGTTCCCATGAGAACTACTAAACCTAATTACTTGTTACAACTGCATTAGATGAAGAATGTGCGTGTTGCTGATAGTTGCCTAGTGGGAACATAGAGTAGATCTTTCTTTTGTCCACTTATAATTAAAGTAATCTTCTTTGTATATTAGATTCAGTAGTTTATAATGAAATGCAATAAAGATTCCTTGAGTAAATCTCCCATATTTTTCTTAATATGTTTACACAATTTTATGGAGTCTCTTATTGATTGGAGGAGGAGCAGTTTCAGAAATAGTGTGCTTAAACAGACATGACAAACCATGCAATAACCCAGCGCTTTTCAAGGCTAATGCCTGAAGTAACAAGCACATCCCACTACGGTGCCACTTCCATTTGTGCCGGACACCTGAGAGGCAGCAATCATAAACTTCTGCAATGGCTGGGAGAAAAATCTGTCACAGAAAAATCATCTGTGCAGACAAATTTAGCACTCTGTGAAATCTTGGTCAAAATTACCCACCAGCAGAATTAGGTAACCGGCTTTAAATTGCAAGGAATAGGAAGTTATGTCCAGTTGAGCAGCGGCAATTTGGACAACACTGATTCTTCAGCAAAAAGATTGAAGAAAAATGTAAAATATGGCACAGAACAAGAAATGCAAACACTGATGAAACACACAGATGGTTGAATAGACTTTTATTATCAGATGAAACAACAATACCTTAAAATAGGATCACATTTTGAACAAAGTCAAGGGGATTGTAGATTAGAGCCAGGTGCTCAGTAAACTAGAAATTTAAGGAAGTTTTTGCTTTTATATGATGGTTCTTGGAAGAAACACTTGTGTTCATATTTGTGAAAGAAATATTTCCTGTTGTTGAGCTTTTCTTTGAAAGACATATTTCTGTTCCACTACTGAGAGCAGTTGCAGAGCTATAAATGTACAGCAGGCTGCACAAGACAGATCTTTAATTATACCTATCCTTCCATGAGTTCATTGGGAGCCAATTGCTCAAGGCTAACAAGGATTAAAACATATTCAATGACTCTGAAAAACTCTCTTAATGCTAGTCTTCCTAAATCCTCTGTATTATTTAGAGCAATACAAGCACAGCAACTCCTGTTTGCAAGTGAAAAGGGAAAACTTTATGCTTTCACATAGTCATGCCCAAGACCTGCTTTACTAAAAGCTGGGATCTTGCTGTGCCAAACCCCACTGTTCAAAAGTTTTCAGCCAATATCCTCACACTCTTCAGGACTTTGATATAAATCTGCAAATAGTATCAGAGTTACATGTGATGGCTTCCATGTAGCACTGACACTAAGTGATCTGCCTGTGCTTGCAAGTGAGTCTGCAGAGAGGTTTAAATGAGGCCCTCTGCCTAAAGAGTCCCAGAGTGACAGATTTTTCCTTCTACCAAGTGACATACCCTACTTCCACTTGACATCTGATAAATGAGCTGCATTTCCAGCATGTAGCAAAGTAGAAGGCAAGTCCCATCCCATCGGTCGCATGACCAGTGATGTCCCCAAGGACAGGAGGCTTTTGCACCAGAACACAGGCGCGGGCTGGGAAACTCAGGGAAAGTGGAAGACACTCCATGTCTAACGGAGGAAGTAATTAAAGCAATCAAACCTACCTGAAAAGCTTGAGGCAAAGAGATAGGTAAATGCTCCCCTGGCTCTCTCAAACCCTACTGACATTATGCTCCAAGGTCAAAAACATAAAGGTCGAATTCAACAAAACCAGAAGTACTGAGAGAAAACAGTATTCAGAAATCGCCTTTACTTTTGACTTCTTTCAATCCTGAAGTTTTACAAGGAGAGCACCTGGATATCACTTCTCTCTTTGCAGAGTGAAATGTAAAATTCCTGACAGTGCTGTGTGGCAGAGGCAGTGCTGCATGTGGCAGTTCCCTGGGAACTGAGGGGTACATTGTGCAGAGCTTAGTGCTCACTTCAGGCAAAGGAGGGTTTGGAAAACAGATATGAGGCATGACACAGCATTAGAAAAGTGGACCACGTTGGTCTCTCACTGAGAAGGTTAATACAGATAATAACAATTTACTTATTCTGGAGAAATGGTAGAACAGAAGGGGTGCAGTAGTGGATATGGACCTCTGCAATTTTCACATCTTAAAAATAAATTGATTGTAAACTAGAAAAGGATTAAAACTGAGCTTCACAGGGGGGAAAATATGTACCAAGAAACGACATGAAATCAGCATCAAACCCACAGCCTGTAAAGAGTCGAGTGAGCAGTGTACATGATAATATTCCTCTGTACAGACAGAGGAGTAAAGAGCCTGTTTCCCTACAGACCAAAGCTTTTCTTTATCCCTTCTTCCAGCCATGTTTCTCACTTCCTTCACTTTGGTCCTATTAGAATGCCACTGCTTTGTTTGACAGACTGGAGCTGCCAGCCTTTTTATCATGCTCCAATGGGCTGATTTCCTGCCGGTGGTCGTAACAAGAGCCTGCAGCTCATGAGTTCTACCTACTCCTGTGCTTCAGAAAAAACACTTTTTTATTTTTAAGGCTCCCTTTTTTCCCCCCAAGGATTCCCACCCAGTTATGCATGATGACATTTACCACATCACCTGTGACTATGAAGCAAGTGCATTCCCCAGCATGGAGGCCAACTGGCACAGAAGTTCCCTTGTCCATGCTATTGAACTCTGCACCCTCCTGAAGAGAGACTGTGTGTCATTTGCCCCCTGGAACAGGCCCAGTGGCACAGGTTGGGAGGATAGGAACAGGCTGAGAGCTAGACTGGGATAGAGACTGCTCAGAAGAGAGAGTGGTTCTGACTGCTGTGCTCTGGGGTTGCCCCCTATTTAATTTATTATGGACACAGCCAGTGGCCAAAGTACAGACACAGCCGTTATCTCAGGAAACTGGATAGCTTGTCACCTACTTAAATGTTAATGCCAAAACAAGAAATATCAAGGCTTGGGGGAAGCAAATGCTTACGAAGTGTGGGATATTAAGAGGGGATTATGAAGTAGACCCAAAGTTCAGATCACTTGGGACATGCAAGGGGCCTTGGGCTCAGTGATGAATTTGCTGGGGCTCTGAAGGGGTTTCACGGCACGTGCACACTAAGGAACTGGACTGAATGCCAAGGAGAGCCAAATGTCCCTTGTGTAGCTCAGTCCTTGTGCCTCCAAATACCAACCTTGGTAGGCTTGACCCTTGCACCCCAAATGCCTGTCTCTGTGGGTTCAGCCTCCACCTACACTAACCACGCTGGGGTTATTCCAGACTCCAGACCAGAGACAGGGCGGTGGTATGGTTGGTTTAGCTCCCCAGCACCCCATACTTGGACAGCAGCATCTGTTCAAGAAGCATGTGACTCATCTGGGTCTGGCCACCTCTGGGTGTGATGCCTTTCACCAGGACTCTGGGGATTTCCACGAAGACCCACATGTTGCTTTTTCTGGTCAGTTCTGTGTGCATGCAGCAGCGAAGCAGCTCCTCCTCATCCACCCACCAGGGCCACAGGAGAGCTGGCTGATCTCTAGTGAAGGCAGTGAGAAGGGGATGCTCCTCTCCTCTCCTCCTGCTCAGTGCTTGGGCAGCCAGCCAGCCACAGTGAAGGTGAACTGCTGAGATGTGGTGACAGCAAGCCGCTGCCATGAGCATTTAATTTTTAATTCCTCTCAGGGCTTCTTTTCTACCATCCCTCCCTGTAGCCCCAGGGGAAGGCTGCTGACACCTGTTTCTGGAGCTCATGGTGTTTGTGTTGGCTGCATGCCTGACTGTGAGGGATGAGAGTGGGGTCCCCGGCCAGCCTTGGTGGGTGCTGTCAGGGAGCTCCTCCAGAGCAGCTGCTTTCCTGGGCCAGGATTCAAGGATAGGACACACAAGGTGCTTCAAGGGCTGGAACTGCATCCCAGCTCAGTGGGATCTGCATGCATCACAGGTCCTGGAGCCAGGCTCCTTTGGGCTTATTTTTCCAAAAGCATCCTTTCCTTCTCCTTCAAATGAGCATCCACCAGCAAGAGATGCTTATTTTCAAGTTGGGCTACAAAACAGAGGACAGTATAAACACATTGCCTGAAGCTTGGCCCCAGGAAGTACCACCAAGGGCTGTCAGGAAGGAATCATTGGGCTTGCCACTGAGGAAGCAAAATTGCCTGAAATACTGGAATACCCCTCACTGCAGACACAGGAGCATGCAGCTGTCCCACTCAGGCTGCAGATCTCCTCTGCTCCCCGCTCAAGTAATTCTTCTGCTTAAAAATGTTATTTTGGGAAAGAAAAGAATAATGGGAACAGCACTCTAAAAGCATGGGGAATTCAGCAAACAAAAGAAAAGTTGCTATTTTTGAGAATGTCTCAAACTGGTAATTGTGGCTTGTTTAAACCCCTTCTCTCCCAGCTGCCACCCCAACGCCCTGTTTGGAGTGCCATTCGCAAGCACGGTGGAGCCACATGCAGGATGGGTGTGTCTCATTACAGGCTCTTGCAGCAACACCACAGGCTACTAATAACTGGCCCATGTCGAACTAATAGTGAAATACTCTTCAATTTCTAATCAGATTCTTTGAATTGAGGCAGGAATTTCTGCAAGGGTCCCAGTGAAAAGAGTAAAAGTCAGGTAAGCAGTCACCCTGCTAGTGCTTCTCTCACCTTTTAGTCATCTCCCAAAGAACTGTATTTTTCTCATTGAAGCATCACAAGTATGGTGAGTGGTGGGGTCTGACCTTGCAGCTCACTGCCCCAGGTTCTCAGAGAAAAGGCCATCACTGCAAGAATAGAAACTGAATCTGCCAAGGCTGCAGATCCAGGTAAGCAGTATAAACTCATCTTTAACAAATTCACCAAGACCCCCATGGAGCTGATGTGGAGTATGTTATACTGCTGCTTCATCAGCTCTCACTTTTTCTTGCTACTAGCATGACAAATCGGCCAGGTCTCTTTGCAGCCCTGGTCAGCGCTGGCATGGCTCTTCTGTCTGCAGCATCCCGTGCTCAGGTGACATCTGGACCACCACAGCAGACAGCTCTGCCATTCCTCCTGACAAAAGCAGCCCTTCTGGGCCAAAATTTAGCAGAAGAGAGGCAAAATAGGAAACAAATGTGGTGGAACCACTGCCTGATGATGCTGGAGGAAGAAAGTCTGAGCTCATGTTTTCAGTTCCTAAAGCAATCCTATTCTGCCTGAGTGCTGCTGTGCATGTTGGTCAGGACTCCCACAGATGCCATGGAGCCAGCAGCAGGGACAGGGGCTGCTCTCTCACAGGCAATCTCACTTCTGAATTGTCAGAAAATAATTCTCTTTGTTTCATAAAAAGGACTCTAAACCCTGCTCCCTGGATTTTCCTTTCCAAGAGCAGTATGACAAAAATAAATATCTATATTTTGTTCAGAAAGACAAGAGTTCCTCTTTGCATTACCCCTGACCTTCCCAAGTCCCAAGCACTTCTGCCTTGCACGGAGTTCTGCTTTTCCGCTTTTACCTTATTGGTGACAAGGGAAACCTCCTTGGCAGGAGCCACTCAACTCCTTCATCAGGCCCTCTCAGAAGAGGTAAACCAAAACACAGACGGTCTTTCTGCACAAGTTCCTACTACCCAGCAGCTTTTCAGTAACTCAGAGACCAGAGTCCACACAGATCTCACAGTTGTAAATAGTTTAATATCATGTGCCACCAAACATTATATGCCTTGCAACTCACATTGGGGATTTTGATTAAGGAAACCCTCCAACATGGCAAGGAAGAACTGTGAATTCTGATAATATTCTCAATTATTAGCAGTAAAGTAAGTGAAAATGAAGGGTGAAGTGAAATAATTGAATATGAAAGCTGTGTGCTGTGTCAAATCAGCAAAAATACTCAAGTGAGAAGAGGTCGTGGTTAGACTGAAAGATGTATCCTTGGCCAGCTGTAATTTTGCACTCTTCTAATCCACATCAGCCTGTGAAACAAAAATGCAGCCTATCCTTCTGGTGGAATGGTTTCAGTAGGGTCAGAACAACTTTACATGAAAAGCCTCACACAAGATAAACAGCGATGAATAGGACACTTGACAGACAGGTCCAGAGGACAACAGACAGTGCTTCTGCTGAGATATAATTGCTCTAATTGGACCTGGGCTCGTGAAGATGATAAAGCTAAAGAGAACTCTGCAATCATGCTGCCATTCGGCACAAAAAAATACTCTTGTGATAGGAAGCACATAGCAGTTGTGGAAATAATCAGCAGCTTTGTGTTCGCGTCCCCCTGGTATCTTGGATTTACGCGTACAACATGAGCAGAATATTTTCTTTAGAGTTAAAGGTTCTCAGGGCTGAATTGCTTCATGAAGTCTCTTTGAGTGTTATTCAGCTGAAGTTAGACACTTCATATGTGCTGGATCCATTGCGTTTTTGCGATTCAAGAGGAGACACAAAGATTGTGTGAAGGATAATCAGAAAATCTGCCTGCTCTAAGAGTGAGGGAATTTGGTAAGGAAAGAAGCCAACTTCGACCTTCTTCAGCTTTAACTTGTTTTCTCTCAAGTGATAGCCTGTAAACCACCTGGTCTGCTTGTCTAATAAAACCTCTCTACAAGTAATGTTGGATGTCTCCAAAAGCTGCTTTCTTCTATTTACAATAGGAAAACAAGCATGAAACTATTAAAGACAAAATTGCTGTCCTCCAGTAGCAGGTACTGCACAAGATTTGACTGTTCAATGTGCCTCCAGGCCTTCTTTGAACCCAGTGCCCAGAAGAGAGAGCACCCCTTTTAGCCACAGTTACATCACATGGCAGCTAAACATTACCACTGCATCACTGCTAACACAGGAAGGGTATTTCACTCTCCCGACTCCTTCAGACAGCTCTGTTTCACAAAAGTCTTGTCTGGCCTGTTCTGCAGAAGCCAGGGACATGTGGCGGCACTGCCAGGGGTCCCTGCATGAGCAGATGCAGCAGTGCAGGAACAACGGCAGCAGCCTGGCCTGGCTGCATCCTGCCAGCACGTGGTCAGTCAGTCTGCCAAGGGCTCTCCTCACCTCATGCCATCTCTCCTGGTCCACCACGCCCCTGTGACTGGATCAGCCTGGCTCTGGCCTGCTCCCAAAGCCCCATTCTCTTGACCATGAAATTCAGCACACAGCTAAGAGGCTTTGTAACAAATGTAGCAGGTATAAACCTGTCTCAAAGCCTTTCAGCTCCCATGTGCAGATGAAGTTGGTTGAAATGCTGCCTCCTGCTCCTCTGCAGTTTCTAATATACAAAAATGCAGTTGTGATGTTCAGGAACCACTTATGTCCCACCTGTAAACCAGTACATGTACCTGAAGCGAGGCCACCAGTTCCTAAAGAGCCAATCTAGCTTACTGCACCCTCCCTAAGAGAAGCTGTCATCTGCAGTGACATCCTGAAGCTCCTGTCCTGTGGTCACATTGCAAATACCAGACACAAGTAGCAGGATGTGCATCACCCAAAATGAGAGCAACGGGACAGATATCTTCCCCAGCATCCAGGCAAAATGACAGGGCTGGGTGCAATTGGGTACAGGAAAGTGGTCCTGGGCAGCCATGGAAAAATGGTCTTGATCCTCAGAGCACTTTGGGGGTGACAGTGTCCGTGGGTCACCAGGAACCATGTCACCAGCCAGCCCATTTATCCAAGCAGTCCTGGAGTCACAGGTCCACACTTCTCCTTTTCCTGTCCTGACATTTCCTCTGAAGTAGCACTGTGACTGTCACTCATCAGGACTGTGACAGTTGTATGGGGACATCAAAGTATCAAGAATGCCCCACACTCAGCTTCTGCCTCCTCCCAGTGCCATCTCTGCTTTGTGCATCGCCGCCTTGGTTTCACATAGGGACCTGACCAATGCCCCAACAAGGCAGTGGGAAAAATTGGCCGTGGATGATGCTCTCCCAAGAAGTGTGTGTCTCAAACAGAAGTGCATGGGATTTATCAATGTAAGCCCAGCTGAAAAACACACAACATATTTGTTTCCATCTAGCATGGACATGATAAGCCATAGATTACCACAAGAATAAGAAACATAAGGATTGACATTAGTGAGTTTTATATAGCTAAAACTTTGCACAACACTGTGAACAAGTACTTCAAAAAAGATTGAACTACAAAAAAGGACAAACAGAGCTAAACCAAGACCCATTCTCAGCTATCTTCTGTGAAAGGAGGCACGGCTGGGAATTTCAGGTGCTGGGCAAATTGAAACCAGCATTTCACACCAAACGACAAGCTTCTTGGCTTTTCTGCATGTAAATCAGATCCTTACATTATCTCAGTGTCATTTTGTGACTGAAAGCAATTCAGCAGCTATCAGCACAGCCAGACTGAAATTCAGCAGAACGGGATCTGAGCCCTTCAGCTCTTAATGATTAGATGTTTTTGTGGAAATGAATGTTAAGAAAAAGTGAAGTTCAGCAGAAAGTTGACAGTGTGTGCAAACCGCAGAAGGGAGAGGAACTTTACAACTCAGCCTTCACATTTTTCACCTATAGAATTTCAACATTTGCTAAAGTTGTAGTAAGGGCAGCTTCTTCACAGTGCTCCCTCTGGGAAATAATCACATTCAGTAATTCCTGAATTACAGTTTCTAATTATATTTTCATACTGTAATGCTGTCTGAAATGCAAATTTGATGATAGAATAATTCAATCCATATAAAATAATTACAAAATTACTGTTTCTCAACCCTCAACTCATACTCCCTGCTATTTAAGAAGATAAATTTAACAGCAGCAAAAGTACAGCCAAAACATAGTCTATTTTTTAAACTGTTATCTGACTATAACTGTCTGCATAGATTTTGGCTCGCCATAGAAGATTATTTCTAAAATATGACTACCAAAAACATTCCAGAGTTAGGATTTTTGTTGCTTTAGCTTGGAACCAACAGTCAGGTCAACTTTTATTTTGCATTCAGAGTACCCTACGCATGGCATCTGTGTTTAATTGGAAAAGCAACTGTTGGTTACAATGCCAAATCTCTACCGCAGTTCAGCTATCATATAAACCAGTTGTTCCTAATGTTGATGCAGACATTAAATTAGCACAATGTAATGATTTTTAGCAGAGTGGGAACCAACTTCTGCAATAAGTAATTCAAGATCCTGAAACTCCATACTGAAACATCAGTTCCCACTGACAACTGCCACCCTGCACAGAGGATTTTATTCCCCACATGAATATTGCCTAAGCAGTAGCTAGGACCTTTGAAAAGAGAGCAGAAATTGCATTCAGGTTGAAAAAATTCAAGCAGTGTTCTGCATTGCAAGGGGTTTTTTAGGTCTTATGATTCTGGCCTAAATTTAGATTGTCACTGCCCATCAACTCAACCAGATCAAGGTAAAGCACACTAAAGGCTTGAGTGTGTTATTATTATGAGGCTAGAGGCATCAACAGATCACATCTGTTTTTGATTTCCCTGCTGTATCCAGTTGTGTGAGAAGTGACTTGAGGAGAACTCAGACATGACTTTAGCCAAGGTCTCTCCTAAGGAGAAGTGCTCCAATTCCTCAGGAATTGCTGATCTGCTCGCCCTTCGCCATGGACAAAGAGACCATTGGAAGAGATCATCCCTTCCTCATGTGTGTGCAAAGATGGTAACCTTTGCAAATGGCGTGAAGGCTGATGGGAAGTAAGAGGGTCAGTCTAGACTCCCTGGAAGAAGGTGGAGTGTTGCCAAGCCCATGTGCATCTCATGTTTTTTCTCTTTATGTCAGAGGATTTCAAGCCCAAGTAAGCTGGCAGTGTCACAGTTGTGGCATTGGGCAGAAAGCGGAGGATGGGCTGCAGCCACCTTCCCCTCTCGGTGGTGGGAAGGAACCTACAGGCTGTTCTTTTCTCATGGTGGGTGAAAGCATGTCAGGGCAGAGACGGTGAGATGCTCAGCATTACACTGCCTGCAACTTCACACCCTGCCAAGGTAAAATACAAGTGCTTGTCTGAAGGGTTTGGTACAGAGCTGACCGCTGAAAATGAGAGCGTGAAATCACCGAGCAGGGGCGCACAGCCCCAGGATGACTCTCGCACACCATTTCCTGCCCTCCTGAGCAGGGACCTGTGTCTTCTCCATTTGCAGACTCTGGTGCTGCCTGGGAGCTGCCTGCCTGCCTGCAGCTCATCCATTCTCATCTCTGGGGCAAAATAGGGGGAGCCTGGTGATAGGATACGCAAAGGCCCCAAAGACTCACCACGAGGGGACAGAGCTGTCACTCTGCCAGGCAGGATGCATCCCTGTGCAACCTCAGCAGCACTTATCAGCTTCCCCTATAACATTGCCTCTCAGACCTCTCACCACAGTATGTCCAGGACCCTTCTGCTAAAATCTGAAACAGTTTATCATCCTCCTCTCTAAGGTCAAGTTAAAACTTTTTGAAGACTTCCTCAGTATCACTAAATAAATACACATCCATTCCATCTGGAGATGAGGAACCTATTTTTAAGGTATTTCTAATGAACAGCTCTTGAGCAAGAGTTGCACCAAATATTTTTCCCCTTACAGGTGTTTCCAAGGCATCAAATGCTACAGGACAATGTATTCAAGCCTAAATGAATGAGCATAAGCCTCAGTCTACACTGAGCATCATTGCCACACTGATGATTCAAGTCAAACCTGGGAGGTGACGGCAGATACACATGGAATCAAACCCTGCAGACACTAGGGTGAATGACTTCTGTTGAATGGCAGGTGCCACTCAGCTCAAATCTGTCCCCACACTCCACGCCTTAGTCCCTCTGCAGATTTACGCCAGCAGTATAAGCTGGTGAACAAGCAGACCTCAGAGGGTGGCAGGTTATATCGACCACCTCCCCTTGTCCTTCCCTCCTGCCCCACCTCCACAGTCTGGGGAACTCACGTGCAGGTGGAGGGGATGGACTGCCATCGGCTGAAACACAGCTCCCCACAGCAGCTGGGGAGCAGCTGTGCCCAGCTCAGTGCAGGCGGGACACCCGGACAAGGAATCCGAGAGCCCACTCATCCCCGAGGGAAGGCTGTGGATGGGGTGCCAACACCTCCACAAAAGCTGTGAGGCTCCCATAAACCTTGGTTAAACTCACCTATGAGAAGCCAGGCGAGATTCCTCATGCACTGCTGCAGTGGCATCAGGTGAAGAATTTAATAAAGACAGTTTGAAATATTTCAGCCCTCCAAAACAATGATGTTTTAGGCACAAGAGTTGAACTGGAAAGAACTGATGAGATAACGCCAAATGAAACGGTTTAGGCGTTTCAGATTCATTTATCCTTGTTCTCTGCTAAGAATGCCAAATGCAGAGAAATCCAGAGCATTAAGCCATAACTTCCTTAGAGAAGTGCCTTCAGTTTTAATGTCTCTCTTGGCTCCCCTTCTGAAACAATTACTTATGCTTCATTTGATAACATTAGGATAATTTTTATAGATTTTTTTTTTTTTTAATCTTCTACTGCTCTGTGTTTTAAATTGTTTTGTAGCTCCACATCATTTCAGACCAGCAGCTGCTTTACAGAATCATTACCATTAACAATAAACCCTTTGAACTTTGGGAGGAAGGGAACAGGAGTATATAATTAGAGAAGATAAGAACGATCTAACACACTTTTCCAAGAAACAACGCACACGATGCTTCAGCTGTAATCTGTTCTAAAAACGAATCTATATGTTCCCACACAAACAAGCTCAGCCTGTGGCACTAAACTTCACGAGCTCTGGGATCTCCTTCCCCACAACAGCCACCTCGGAGTTGGTGCAACAGAAACAGACTCAAACTCTTTCTTGTTTTTACCAAAAGACCAAATAGCATTTCATTTTTCAATCACTGTGGTGATTGAAAAATCATGCTGCTCATGCTGCAGTTCTTTTTTAGCTATTCTAACTGCTCTCAATGCACAACAGAAAAAAAAAAAAAAAAAAAAAAAAAAAAAAAAAAAAGAAAAAAAAAAAAAGAAAAAGGAAGAGAGAAAACAAGCCCTGTGTGTGTGCCTGTGAGAAAAAGGGTAAAAGCCCGTCTTACAGCAATGCTGCTCTCTTGGCATATTTAATTTAATTTTTCAGGAAGGTTTTGATTCTTTCATCTGTAAACACTACACAGTCAAGAGTGCCGCGTGCCCCAAGAGAGGGGCAGAAAGCCCGAGGAGCGCGCAGGGTGCGGGGTCTCCGCGTGAACAAAGATAATTTAAATGCTCGAACTTAGAGAGTTGGATTTTAAGATGTCCCTGGCCGCATTGACTGCTAGCTTCCCCCTCATTGGACACACTGGGTACAAACCCGCCTGAACCGGGCAGCACTAAAAAACTACAAATTCCAAGAGCGGTAGAAAAACACAAAGCCTAAACATCATTTCTTTTAACTCCCGAATGCATTAGCCTAGGATTACTCCTGTTCATTTATATTCCTAAACTGTCAAATGAGAACGATATCATTTTATTCTCTTTTCATGGATCATTAATCTATATTTAACTCTGTTTTGCAGTCTGCACACAGAATTAGTAACTGGAATCTGCTTTGCATTTATCTGATAGTGCTGGGCTTGTTCATCAAGGCAAACTTCCAGCCAAAACAAACAAGTGAAAAAAAATATCAGTCACTGATACAAGCTGCTTTCTATTCTATTTCTTTTTAAAAGAAAAATAAATAAATCCAAACCTGATGAGAACATAAAGTAAATGGTTACCTCACACCGTAGAAATGCAAGTTTTTAATAGTCCATGCTCTGGAAGCCCCTGAGATTCAGCAGCAGCAGCGGCGGTGGCGGCGGGGATGACTCCAGCATCCACCGCGTTCTCACACGGCTTTGAGTGCGCGGCCGGGACCGCAGGCTCAGCCTCCAGCTGACGTCAAGGCGGCTGTCACATGGCCAGGCGCCGGCCCAGGGAGCACTGGTTGTCCTGGCAACCCCAGCACTGCTCCGAAATTATTTCAATAGGTCATCTGTCATACTGCGCGCACATTGGAGCCATCGCGGGCGCCCGGACAACCCAAACACCGCGGGCTTGCTGGAGCTGGCTGTGCCGGGGGGTTGGTCCCATCGCCGACTCGCTCTTAACCCTGTCCCTGTAAGAAAACGCGTCTCTCTTCTTCCTCCTGCATCCCCAGCCGCCGGCAGAAAAAGAGACATTATACACCTGGTTTGCCCAAGCAAAGGGGCACAAGAGCTGCCCTCTGAGGGTGTTGGAGCACCTCAGTGACATGCTGGCTAGCTAAAATTAGGGTCTTTCCAAATAACACATGGCTGAAATTTTATTCGTAGCCACCGAGACACATGCTTGGTCACACACATCTCTGGCCAGGTTCAGGGCGAGGCAGCAGTGGTCCGTGCTGTAGTGATGAGGGGCAGCAGCCATGCAGGGCTGTGGGCTGGCCTCCAGAGCTGCCTGGCCAACTCGGTCTCATGTCCCTTAGCCTTGGTATCTGGTCCCTCTGGTAGCCTGCACATGATGCTTCTTCAGCTGCTTCCAGCAAAACATCACGGGAAGGGGGACAAAGCAATGCCTGTCTCCATCTGGTTCCAACTCACCTGTGCAGCCTTATCCTGCAGGAAGAGACACAACACCAGTGTCTCCAATTTCCTTGTAACCCTAGCTAAAATCCACTCCTTCCTCTAAATTTCCTTTTTGTTTCTCTCTCTGCTTCACCTTCCCAGAGCCCCCACAACACATGCATGCATCAGAAACAGGACACAGAAGATGCTGGAGAAGGGAAAGACTTTCACCTGCAAGAAGCAGGGAGGAAAGACAGTGTCAGCAACAAGAAAATACTTCTGAGCTCATCTATGTCAGTGATTGTTACTGACCAGTGCCCAGGATACGAAGTACCAGGAGCTGACCTCAATAGATGGCTCTGGTGAAGGAGAAAGCAGATGTAAAGCAACATGGGATCTGCAAATACCAACGCTGAGGCATCCCCAGCTAAAGTTGGCTTTGGCCCCTTTGCAAGCGGTCAAAAAAAAGCAGTAGCAATTAAAAAATAACCTGAGATGGGGCATAAAGGGATTCTGGGGAGGCCTTCTCCACACCCAAGGCAGAGAGAGAATGGAAGGGACATGGAATTAGTGGGCAGTGGGAGGACCACTGAGCCCCATTATCTTCCTCTGCATCTCTCCTGCATATGAGAGCAGCAGATGTTTGGGATATTTAGCTGAACATCAGGTCTGGATGAGTGGACAGTGAGGTGGAAAGAGAACTGTCTGAACAGCGGAGCTCGGAAGGTTGTGGTCAGAGACACAGGGTCTAGTTGGAGGCCCTGTAGGTCATGCTGTTCCCCAAGGGTCGATACCAGGTCTGGTATTGTCTAACTTACCCATCAATGACTTGGATGAAGGGGCAGATGCCTTCTCAACAAGTTCACTGATGGCACAAAGCTGGGAGGAGTGGCTGATACCCCAGAGGGCTGTGCAGCCCTTCAGAAGGACGTTGACAGGTTGGAGAGGTGGGCAGAGAAGAACCTTCTGAAATTCAGCAAAGGCAAATGCAGGGTCCTGCACCTGGGGAGGAATAACTGCAGGCACCAGTACAGGATGGGGGCTGACCTGCTGGGAAGCAGCTCTGCAGGGTCCTGGTGGACAGCAAAGTGTCCATGAGCCAGTAGAGTGCCCTTGTGGCCAAGAAGGCCAATGGTATCCTGGGGTGATAGGAAGAATGTGGCCAGTCAGGTCAGGTGATGTGATCCTGCTCTTCTACTCGGCCCTGGTAAGGCCACATTTGGAGTTCCTTGTCCAGTTCTGGGCTCCTCAGTTCAAGAGAGACATGGAGCTCCTGGAGTGGGCCCAGTGAAGGGATACATAGATATTTAGGGGACTGGAACACCTCATTTATGAGGAAAGGCTGAGGAAGCTGGGCCTATTTTAGCCTGGAAAAGGGGAAACTGAGAGGGAATTTCATCAATGTACAAGTATCTGGAGGGAGGGTGTCAAGAGGATGGAGCCAGGCTCTTTTCGATGGTGCCAAGTGATAGGACAAGAGGCAATGGGCAGAAACTGACACACAGGAAGTTCCAACTGAATATGAGAATAAACTTCTTTACTCTGAAGGTGACAGAGCACTGCAGCAAGCTGCCCAGAAAGATTGTGGAGTCTCCTTCTCTGGAGATATTCAGAAGCCTTTTGGACACAATCCTGAGTAATGTGCTCTGGGGAACCCTGCTCAAGCAGGGAAATTGAACTGGATGACCTTTAGTAGTCCCTTCTAATCATTCTGTGAGCCTGTGATCAACAACAGCCAGCACTGGTTTATGCAACATTTAGTGAGCAGTGCATCTCCAGCACAGTTTATCAACAACCTCTCCAGCACTGGTGCTGCACTGGGGCTTTCTTGGGCAGTTGGTGTTAGGGGGCAGAACCCTCTGAGATCCTGAGTTGCCCCCTGGGCCTCAGTGCAAAGCAGTGAAGAGTGCTCAAAGAGTTATTACAATAGAATAAGGCAGCCTCCACTGTCTAAAATTCATGCCTTAAAAAGAAGATATTCACAATTAGCTAGGAAACCTGTCCAACAAAACAAGAATAATGTGATGAATTTTGAAACCCCCACTGATTACTACATGTGTTGCACATAATCCCACATATTAATCCAATATAGAAGGCTGAAACTTCATGTCAACACCCACCAATAAAATTGTATCATAACATACAGATGTAATCTTTCACTTAATGGCAATGTTTGTACAATACTACATAAAGTTTGGGTTTGCAGTTTGAAAAGATAAACCTCAACACTGTGGTCTGACAAAAATGCATGCACCTGAGAGAGATTTTAATGGTTTTTAATTCTTATAAAAACCTTTTCACAAAAGGGGACAATACAGCACATGCATTTTGGTGATTACGAAACATTCAAATAACCATTTTGCTGATTCCCTAAAAAGCTGGCAGAGACAGCCAGGCAGGATCATAGAATCATGGTAGGGCTCAGGCTGGGACCTTAAAGATCAGCTGCTTCCAATCCCTCTGCCATGGGCTGGGGCACTTTTCCCTAGACCAGGTTGCCCAAAGCCCCATCCAGCCTGGCCTCAAACGCTTCCAGGAATGCGACACCCACAGCTTCTCTGGGCAACTGCTTTCAGTGTCTCACCACCCTCAAAGAATAATTTCTTCCTGATATCTAATCTCAGCCTGCCCTCTTTCAGTTTAAAGCCGCTACCCCTTGTTCTCTCACTACATGACCTAGTAAAAAGTCCCTCTCCACCTTTCTAGTAAACCCCTTTGGGTACTGGAAGGCTGCTCTGCAGTCTCCTGAGAGCCTTATCTTCTCCAAGATGAACAACCCCAGCTCTCACAGACCCTCGAGGACCTGCACCTGCTCTGCTCCTGTGTGAGTCTGGTCCTCCACACCTGCAGACACGTGGGTATGCAGAGCACCTTCTTCTTTCATCATAAAAATGACCTTTTCACTCACCTTTACAGGGTATTTCTGCTGCAGTACAAGAGCTTGGAGGAGTTTTTAAACCATGCATAGTGTTTATAAGGGAGCACTAATTACACGTTGAGAAGGTTAGAATTTTCAGCCAGTTGAAAGATGCTTAGTAAAACAAACAAGACCAATGCTCTGAAGAACATATGATAATGGCAGTGTAGATTTGGATGCTCCCAGTTCCCAGGGCTTGACAGAGGTTCTCCTGTACCTCCTCAGTGATGTGACTCCTCCACAGGGAGATTTTCTGAATTTCTGACTGAAATCCCTACTTCTCCTCAGCACTCGCTGTAACTGTCAAAGCTTTCCAGTACTAGGGTCAAGTGAGACACCACACAGACAGATGCAGAAATGAAAACAACAGCATCTGTTCCTCAGAGATCTGAAGTATCCTGCAAGAAGTGGCAGAAAAACCCATATTCCCTGAATTTGCTTAAGTTTTCTGTGATAAAACCCCCAACATAAAAACAGCTTCCTGTGTAGTTTCAATCAACCAAGTGATCTCAAAGCAATGAGATATGGGCACTGACAGGAAAAATCCAAAACAGATATTTTATGCAGAGAAGGACTTGTGAGTGATGGCTGATGAAGAACTCAACATGAGCCAGCAGTTTAGAAAGTTTAGTTGAGAGCAGTTTAGTTTAGTTCAGCTTAGTTTAGTTTAGAAAGTTTAATTTTAGCTGGCAGCCCAGGAAGCCAGCCGAATCCTGGGCTGTGACAAAAGGAGCAAATTAGAGGAGAAATTAGCAGTTTGAACAATCACCAACTATTTGAAGTGCAGCAAAGGAAAGTGCAGGATTCTGTACCTGGGATGGGGCAACCCGGGACGTACAGACAGCCTGGGGATTGAAAGGCTGGAAAGCAGCGCTGCAGTAAGGGATCTGGGGGTCCTGGACAAAGGAAAGTTGAACATGAGCCAGCAGTGCCCTGGCAGCCAGGAGGGCCAAGCGTGTCCTGGGGGGCATCAGGTACAGCATCGCCAGCTGGGCAAGGGAGGGAATTGTCCCGCTCTGCTCTGCACTGGGGCAGGCTCACTTCGAGTCCTGGGGACAGGTTTTGATGCTACAATGTGAGAAGGATGTAAAGACATTAGAGAGCATCCAGAGGAGAGCAGCAAAGATGATGAAGGGCCTTGAGGGGACTACGTAGGAGTGTCTGAGGTCACTTGGTCTGTTCAGCCTGGAGAAGAGGACACTGAGGAGAGACCTCATTGCAGTCTAGAGCTTCCTTGTGAGGGGAGGAGGAGGGGCAGGTACTGAGCCCTCGTCTCTGGTGCCCAGTGACAGAACCAGAGGGAATGGCCTGAAGCTGTGTCAGGGGAGGTTTAGGTTGGATATTAGAAGAATGGTCTTCACCCAGAGGGTGGTTGGGCTCTGGAACAGCTCCCAGGGAAGTAGTCACAGCACCAAACCTGGCAGAGTTCAAGGAGCGTTTGGATAATGTTGTCAGGCACATGGTGTGACTCTTGGGGATGATGCTGAGCAGGGCTGGGAGTTGGACTTGGTGTTCATTGTGGATCCCTTCCAACTCAGCTTATTCTGTGATTCTGTGACTATGGAGAGCAGTTTGAGGGAGGTGAGTCTCTCCTTCTGCTCTGCTCTGGGAGACCCTGCCTGGACCACTGCATACAGTTCTGGGCTCCCCAACATAAGAAGGACACGGAACTGTTGGAGCAAGTCCAGAGGAGGGCCACAGACTTGAAAAGAGGACTGGAGCACCTCTCCTATGAAGACAGACTAAGAAAGTTGAGGCCATTCAGCCCGGAGAAGATTGTGTGGAGAGCTCACAGCAACCTTCCAATATCTGAAGGGGGCCTACAGGGAAGCAGAAGAGGGACTTTTTGTCAGGAACTGTAGTGATAGGACAAGGAACAATGGGTAAAAATTGAAAAGGGGAGATATTTAGGCTGAATGTTAGGAAGGAACTATTTACTGGGTGAGGGTGCTGAGATACTGGAACAGGTTGTCCAGGGAGACGGTGCATGTTCCAAGCCTGGTCATGTTCCAGGTCACGTTGGATGGTGCTTTGAGCAACCTGGTGTAGTGGGAGGTGTCCCTGCACATGGCAGAGGGGTTTGGGACTGGATGATCTTTGGGGTTCCTTCCTACCCTTAACATTCTACAATTTAAAATTGCCTGCTGAGAAACAAATGCATTGCATCCATCTGGGACCATGATACAAAGGCACTTCTCCTCCTGCTACAGGAACATGATGCCTCATGGGGAAAGGTTTCTGTCCTGCATTTGGACCACCTCTGTCCTTCCCACCCCTCTGAGTCTGGGGCCCACAGGGGCCAGTACTAGGGAACATGGGTTCTCTCCTTCATCCTTAGATGATGGACATTCTGCCAGAACTTCACTGACTGCAGCAAAGTGTGTCATATGTATCATAATACACACACAGATATCTCTAGTACCTAAACCTAGAACACACATGTATCAGGACGTATGCAATAACTGACACACAAATACAGTACTACAAGGTAGGGCACAAACCAGCTTTTTCTCCTACTCTTCTTTTGGCAGAGCTAACAATAGATAACATTTGTTTGCCCATAAAATGGAAGACACGCAGGGAACAGAAACTCTATATGGGTTGATCTTTGAACCCACAAGGCTAGATCTTCCCTGGCGTCAATCCCCGTGCTCAGGAAGGAGCCACATCCATGCAAGCAGCTGAGAATCTACTCCTGGCTTTCCTCTTATCAAAACAACACTGAGAAAGTGTTTCATCTTGGAATCTTCCCTCAAACATCCACTACTTTTTACTGCTTTTAAAAATAAAAGGAAGAAAAATGGCAAGTAGGCATAATTTTGGTGTAATAAATATAAAGAAAAACCACATGTGTTTTGCTGGCCTCTGCAGCTTGCTGTTTGAAAGACTGACTAATATTTCCACTGGCATTGGTTACGTAGATAAAAAAGAGACAGAAACAGGGCTCAGCAAACTTGTCATGTTGACTTTTGCTCTTGTAGAAAAACAACATGGAAAAAAACCCACAGGAAAAGACATTTTAGTTTTGATATAGATGACATGGCACTACTAGCACAGGGGGGTTTGAAAAAGAAAACAAGAGAAAGTGGTTCAGCCCACCCTGTTCACTGATGGTGGCCCAGCGAAAGAGTTATTGTTTGAGTCAAATCAGGTGGAAGATGGTTTCCCAGGAATGCAGCACTGTAAGAACATCCTACACTCTCCATATATCTGTCATGACTCTTCACTGCCACTAGTTCCTGCTCCCAGGGAGGGTGAAAGATTCTGCTTTCCAAAGCAGTAATTTTTGTTTCCTGTACAGCACCAGTGGCTTTGGAGATGTCCCCAACACCCTTCCTAATGGTGAGAAGAGCCCCCAGACTGAAAGAAGACTGGGAGGGTATAAACATCAGCAGTGAGGACCTGGTCCCAACAAAGTCCTCTGATAGCTGCTGCTGAGAGGTGGGAAAAGCTCTTGCAGTGTGATTTGCCTTTTTGTGACATATTTTATAGAAAGGATCACTTGGTCTGCAACAACTTTCCTGGCATTTGAGCCTAAATAATGCCATCATCTATCCTTAGGCAGTATTGCATTGATGGTTTTTACTACTGAGATATGCAACACCTTCTCGCATGATCTGTTAAAAGTTTTGCTTGCACCTGCTTGCTCATAGGAACTGATCACTTTTGGGTCTTGTGCATCCCTCCTGCACCTCCTCCCCTATGCCAGTGTCTCCACATCCTCTCCTTTCTCTATTCATTCTCCTGGATTTCCCTTGCAATACCCTCACCTTCACTCTGGGAAACTCCCTCACCTTCATTTTAGATGGGAAAAGCATCTCAAACCATGAATAAGATGAAATTCACTTTCTGCCACCTTGCACATCTTCCAGGACAATCTCCAGCAGCTAAAAGGAGCCAGGACTCATTCCCTGGCTGAGAGATCAGATGTCATAGCACCACTGGAGCCTGCAGCAACAAACCTCTCCCCCAAGAGGGTGGCCTCATCCCTTTCCTTTTGTTGTGAAGACCTCAAGCCTCTACTCTTCCCCAAACTCACAGAGTGAGAGGAGTTGATGTTGGCCACCACAACAATCATTTAGCCTCTCAGCAGTAGCAAGTGTGCAGGATCGGAATCACCCTCATAGGAATCCCATCTCACTGGCACAGAAACACCAGGAGATCAGCTCAAAAACTCAAGAGACTAGATAAAAAATGAAATATTCTTAGCTGGATAAAAACCCCCATCATCTAGCAATCAAAATCAGTGCATCCTACGGGACCAGCCAGAAGACTGATTTTGCTGCTGAATGTGGATGCTTTCCATTAATTGATGCACTGGAGTTGTGTGTACTTATCTAGAGGCCAAACTGAAAGAAAACGAGGAAGAGTAATTTGGATCAAATAAGAATTGATTACGTGGCAACATGCAGGGGAAAAAATGCACTTTGGATCAAAGAAAGCATTTAGGGCATTTAAAAAAAAAAAAAACAAACAAGGATATTTGGAAACAAAGGTCTTCATCCACATTGGGACTTCAGCAAAGACCTGTGTGGGCAGGAGGGGCCACCATTGCTTGTCCTGCTGGTGGTCACCGTTCCTCATCCTTGAGCCCTATTTTTCTGGGAAGCACAGACCACCACTCTCCTCTCAAACTGATATTTGTATGGTCTGACCTAATCTAGCTCATTTGGACTGAATTTGCTGATTGTTTGCAATTCCTGAAGGCAGCACTTTCTGGACAATAATTGATTTACCATTTTTTCATCCAGACTGAGATAATATTTCAGGTAGCGAATTACCCCCTGAGCCCTGTTGCCAGGATCTCTGTGGTCTCATGAAAACATTTTCTAATTGTCTGGCTCTTCTATGTCTCCTCCTTACTGTATGGAATCCACATCTGAGCCACAGAGATATTAAGATCCTGACCCAAAGTCATCTAAGCACATGGATAACCTTATGCTGGCTGGGATGTTACACGTGTGCTTAAGTATTTGCTGGATGCGAGCCCAAATGCCTGACAGCATCGTGGAAACAAACCAAGCACACAGCGATAACGGTGCAGAAAAACAAAGAAACAAGACAGAAATACCCTTTTGCTCCCAAAGAAATCTTTCACCAATAAGGAGAATGGAACAGAAATCAGTAACAGGAATTCAGTCATATGTATTTTAGTCCCACCTATACTGAAAAGGAACCTTTCCAATTTTTAAAAAATTCATTGCAGTGTTAATCACATCTGGCAAATTTCAAATGTTTTTACTGTTTTCTTATTTTTCTTTTCCTGTACTTTAACTCCCTCTTTTTCTTCCCCCTTTCCTTGAGTTGCTGCTATCCATTTCTGTGTAGTTTATCTTATCTGAGTAGCTGCTAGCATTTAATTTGTAATAACAAATCACTAGCCACCAGCCTGCAGTTCCACATGGAAATACTCTATCACATTTCTGTTAAATATACCAGTTTGTGAATAGCCCAATTTATAAAAAAGTGAATTTCAGCACACCTTTGACATGTGTTTCACTGCCCACCCTCAGGAATGAGAGCATGATGTTATCCTTCCTTCATGGAGACACAGCGCTACCAGCACTTCCCATGGCTCTGAAGCCCTCGGGGTCATATCAGCTCTTGGCATTGGAAGCCTGTTTTCCTCTTCAGAGGATGATGGTGTTTTGCAGCCTACTCCCAGAGGCCCAGTTGGAGCCTGTGTACACCCTTGCAGAGAAGGCTTCCACCTGCACACCTTCCCCAAAATAACTTGGGGGATATGGGGCCTTTTGGGCTGCACTTGTCACTGCCAGCTTCTTCCTCACCCAGCCCCATATTGCCCCCCAGACATTATCTTGCCACAAGGAAAATCTCCCGTGGGTTGAACTGGGACACAATAAACAACACCTTCTGCTTCAATTCTCTGCCAGTCCTGACCAGGACATGTTTGTGTCCCTCCTAGTCACTCAGCACCTCCCCAGCAGCTAATCTCTGCTCCTCAGTGCTAGATTGGTAAGGTCTAAATTGCCAGCTTTGCCTGGTGTTTTATCAGTGGGCAGGCAGGGGTCAGAATGGAACAAAAGGTCGGTGCAGAATGCTAAACCACGACAGCTCTTCAGAATGCAACTCGTGTTCCTTGCACGCAGTGTTATACAGCATCACTGGCAGGCACTTCCTTAAATTCTTCCTCCACAGATAATATGGAAAGGTTTCCTAGTGTCAGCAGCTGCTGACGAGATAGGAATGAAAGTGGTTTTGGCTTCTGTTTTCTGGCTTACACCAAGTGTCTTTGCCGTTTCCTTGATCACATTACACTTTTCCCCTTTCTCCCTTTGATATCCAAAAGGTAAGTGGTGATAAATTTGTCATACATTTCCTAAACACGGGAGTAGGAGCCAGAGAGCTATCGTGCTGGGACTTAGACGATCTCTACTGCTTCAGCACCCACTCTGCCCAAGCTGAGAGGAAGGACCTGGCCATGCCTGATCAGCAACTCCAACAGCAGTGGCCAACTACATCCCATTTCTCACTTTTGCCTTCTCCAGCACCTGCTGCTGGCCCCTGCCTGTGTCCCTGACTCTGCTGTGAGAAGGATGGGATGTGTGGACGCCAGTTATGCGCATACCTGCAGTGCAAGCTCATGGTTTACCCAAAGGCAAACACACAAGTTGTTTTCATACTGCAGGCTCTGCAATCCTGGCACAGCCTGGCACTGCAAAAAGAGGACAGCACAGAGCAGCTGGAGTGGTTACTGCATGGCCAGGCATCTGTGGCAGCAACAAAACCAAAAGCTGTCAATCTCTGGGCAGACGAGAGCAGAATAGCCTCTCTAATCATCTTCCACTCCTTCCCCACGGGGGATGACAAATACACAGTCTGTTAGGACTCTGGACACTAAACCAAATGTTTGAGACCTTTCCAGTCTCCAGTCGGTGCTTTGTGTCTCTCCTGAAACCAGACCTGAAGCTACAGTGTGCCCTCCCCACGTAAAAGCAATCCTGCATGGATTGCTGGATGCAATGGCTGGGTCCATGGCTAGGTCCCACAGACAAACAGACAACATACTCTGAGCCTAAGAGTGCTTTATGTGAACTGGAATGTAAAGGCAGATTCCCACAAATCAACCCAATCAGTCTTTCTGTTGACTTAGTTGACTCCATGCATATGCATGGTGTTTCACAGGCAGGTATGAGCTTACTCTGCCCCTGGTTTGAATTGACTGGAAACCACATGAGTATGGTTTACACGGAAAAAAAAATCCACCAAAACCAAGCAAAGAAGGCAGCCACACTCAGACAATATTTGGTTGCTGCAGAGCACAAGTAAGATGAAACTAACAATTGCCTGCCAGAAACATGTAGAAATACCCCAAGAATAAAACAAAAACGACCTAGCAAACAGGCCAAATTCTGTGAGATCCAATTACAAATACAGCAGTTACAACTCCTATCTGTCTTTAACAGGAACTAAGAACTGTGTTGTTCTTTGAGTGAAAGGCCTCTCTGCATGAAATACCTTCCTGTTCTTGGTAGAGATGACCCTATCAGCCACAACAGATGTCCCTGCACTCCTCATAGAGAGTGAAAACTAAGGCTGCTTTCCCACATTATCTCTGAGTGGGACAGTTGCCCAGTTGTGTTAAATCCCAGCAACCAAACTCATGAAAACAAAACAAACCAGAGCAAAAGTGAAGCTGTCACTGACATGAGAGGGACACAACTTCGGTAAGCCAGATGTCAAGCCACGGCTGGACACTGTAGATCCAGGCCTTGCCTTCATCCCCTCATCAGTGCTGTTAAGAGCAGCGTTTTCCAGCTGGTGTACTGTGTTTTTCTTTCTTTGAGAAGTGAATGCCACCCCAGTTTGAGGATGGCTTCTAGGCTATAGATGCATTAACATTTTAAGAAGATGCAAAGACAAGACAAATATGGGCAGATGCCAGAATCTCTTCTCCTGACTCACTGAGTCTGAGCACTGCTGTCACCCAGTCCTCCTCAGCCCAGGTGATCACAGACCCTCCAAGGCATTGACTGGCACCTGTTTGTTCCTTCACAGTCCTTCTCCTTCCCTGCCCTGGTCCCTGGAGACTCATCATGGAGCCAGAGAGCAAAGCCCTGTGCTCTCCTTTCCGGCTGTGCAGGGTGTTACAGCTGCATGTTTTATCTGCTTCAGGAAGATTCAAATAGAAGAGTGAAATTCTATTAATGCTGAATTTGATGAAATGTTACCCAAAACTGGAGAAAAAGAGATTGAAGTTTTTGAAATGCGTTGAATAAGAGCTGCCCCAAAACAATGTTAACTTTGCAAATGAAACTCACCCAAGTACTTAAGTGCTGTCAGCCAGCCCAGGAAAACGAGAACAAAGAGAGAGAGGAGTTATTATGCAGAGAGAGAGTGACATCTAAGTTAAAGGTGATCTGGGTATAGTCCCAAAACAAATTTAATCCTTCATCTCAATTTGCAGTACAAAAGGACAGTGAACAGAGGGGCAAAGACAGGCTAGCTAGACTTAGAATATGGGGATCAATATTACCAATGGAATAACATTTGAAGAGTTTTAATGTGTTGGAATCAAAAGACCAGATGATCGCTATGTAAGAATCACAGAATAATGAAAGAGGTGGCAAATTAAACACTAAGTCTGGCAGCAAGTGTTTCTAACAAATATTTCTAGTTCAGGCTGTCACTAATCGAAGGACTGTAAGTAATACAAATATGGGTCCCTGTATCTGGTCTATGTAGCATAAAAAGCATAAAGCATTTTAAGGGAGGAACAAACACAGAGAAAGAAAATACAAGCCCATATCTTTATGAAACAGATGCATTCAGCTTGGCCAATACCTGCTTTTGATAAAAGGATTTTACTGGCCAAAGGAAATATTATTTACCTAGACTCCAGTAAACCACCCAACATGGCACAAGATGGGTAAGTATTAGAAAAAACCAGAGACTATACAAGCTACAAGAATTGTTAGGTGAGGAGGAACTGGCCAGTGGACAACAATTTCCTGAAACTGGAGCAATCTGGCAGGTGGACAATAGCAGAGCTTCTCAAGGGTGGAGCCTGGGAGTGCTCTAATTTATAATGGCACAAAAAGCAAGATTTTCCTGGTGAAATGCAGTGATGAAGATGATGCAAGATGATCACAGTGTCAGAGGAGACGACCAGGAGGGACAGACAAACTCAAACTAGGAAGCGGCAGAGATGCTTGAGGAATAGGAAGCCTACCTGGCTGGAGAAAACAAAGGTAGTTCTTAGCTCTGTTCCCTTCAGCTCTGGTCAGACTGGATGGGCTAAAACATTTTGTGAAAAGACATGAGGGTATGGAGCAGTGGCCATCACTGTTTCCAAGCACATCCTGCTAATCCCATGGACACTCTCTGAGGACACAAGGGAAGTGATTGCATGTTTCCCCTTTCACCCTACTGCTGGGTTGGTTAGACTTGGCTCAAAACTTTCCTTTTCAAGATATATGTTTGGCAAAGGGCAGTGACTCCTTGAAACTACAGTCCACAATAAAAGGGAGACACAGTTCAAGCATTTTATTTCTCTTAAATGTCTGCATTACTTGGCTGCATCTCTTTTGAATTGTTTTACCAAAAGGCATGTCTGCTCTGAAAAAAAGGCACGAGTTATTCCTAAAAAGCAAAAAGATGCAAGTTCCACTACACTGGTAGTTAGTCACCATTTTGAACTGTTGTCACACAACATTTCATAACCAGGCAATGCAAAAACAAAAACAATATAAAATAAGCCTGGATTTATCTCTTGGAAATTCTTTGTTGGAAAATGAATCAGATGAGGGAGATTTTCACATTGCCAAGGGGCAATTTTTAGAGGATTTTAAGGTCTTTGGTGGATTAGCAACAATAAACGTAAAGCAGTTAAACTGTGGGTACACCGTAAATGGCATTTACACTACGGAGAAAGTCAGTGCCACTGTGACACTGACAGGAGGGGACAGGATCAGGGTAGCTGATCGTAAGAAAGGGGATAGGCCAAAATGAAGGGGTAAAGTTATTGCCTTGCCTTATCATGAGCACTGCCTTTGATTTTTAAAACAGCAAGCAAAATAAGGCATTAGAAATACATCTAATATTAAAATAATGCTAGTAAAGGGAACAGTGCAAGATCCTAGGATAAGTAGGAATTGATTCCTACTACTGGTTGAAATAAATCTATTTTGCTATGAAAGAGGGCAAAACAAATACCTAGTTTCGTCCAGAGGCATGTCGATGGCCCCTGTGCTCCCTACTGCAGTGACGCCAAACCCGCTCCATGTCCCATCTGATTCTTCACCACAAGGTTCCCAAGCCTCCTTCATATCTGCAGACAGCTCCAGAATCCTTCCAGTTCTTCCATTTTGTTTCTGAGCTAGCTCTGTGGGGCACCCAGCTCACCCCCAGGGTCCATATGCCAGGCATGCCCTGCCTTAGCCTCCTGCTGCTCCACATTGATGGCTTTTGGACGTTAGCTGGACATGGATATGATGCTGGTAGCAATGGTAGGCTTCATCACATGCTCATGTCTGAATTGATTAAACTGCATAAAGAAGGCCTGAAGTCTCTCTGTGTATCACTGGAAGGTTGTTAATTTTGGTTTCTTTTAATAAGCTATTCTTTTTCACAAAATACAGAGGAACTTGTATTTTCAGAGCAGATTTCCCCAGAAGGGAGGCTTCTGCCAGTCTGACTGGATTTGGACAGTGGTTTCAAAAGCTGCTTAGAGGGCACAGCGAGACAAGAGTTGAAGACATGCTCAAAGAGACAGTATGCTCAAAGAAATCCCATTTTAACTGGCAAGCAGGGCAAAAGGAGCAATCTTCTGCTCCTGCTAATATACAGCATAGCAGATGCTGGATGTGGCACCCAGTCTGGCATACTGCCCTCGAAGAAGGTAAACCACAGGCCACACTCCTCTCCTGCAGTTTTACTCATGCTAGGAGTCCTACAGGAGCTCACATAATCCAAAGGTTCTGTGAAACAAGCCTCAAGGTGACAAAATTATGGAAACTGGCAAGCTGGCAAGAAAAAAAGTGAGTCTTCCAGAGAGGCACAGCATTTTCAACTGCAGGGCAATACAACAAAGACAGAGACTTTGTACAGACAAGAGCCATCTGCATCCTGGAGTACTCTGCATGTTGGAAAAACTCTTGGCCTAATTTTCCCCCTTGTGCATAGCAGCTCTGGGGTCCATTAATACTGGTGGTGGATTGACTGAAGGTAGTTAATTCCGTCTCAGTCAGACACAACACAACCTCTCTGGAACTAGGACTGGCAGCACTGGGGTGTGCAGCCTGCTGCATGTCCCTGGGCTAGCCTCTGCCATGAACCATGACTGCCAGGGAGTACATCAAGCCTCTGTCAAGCATGGAGAAAAAATTCTCATGTTGTCTGGGTCTCTCTTCAAGGCAAGGTTCCTATGTTTCAGGTAGTTTTGCTGCAATCGAGAAGAGCTACAGCATCTTGGTATCTTGCACAAGCTGGTCATTTAACCCCCTCTGAAAAAAGCAAGAGGCAATGGAAATGGAAAAGTCGTTTGTAATTTTTACAGCTTTCCAGGCAAATAATCTTCCTCATTTTAGTGGCTATTTATACCTTCAGCTCAAGAGTCTCTTCTCAGGGGAATTTTTCTGCAAAGATCTCCTGATCAATGAGTGTGGAACTTGTGTTGAGCTCCACTTGTGCTGAGCTGTTCCAGTCTCTTAGTCTTCAAGTTAAGGCTTAACAGTTCCTGCTACTTTCTCTCCAAATAATGCACAACCCAATAGAACTGGGTCATAGCACAGGTAACAGACCTGCAAACCTGCTGGGATGAACCTCACAGCTCTCTGCTCCCTGTTCATCTGCTGCCCCAGCACTGAGAGCTAGCCCAGCTAAACCAACACCAGGACTGGGACCTGGGTTGGAGAGCATTCCTGCCTGTCCTCTGTGTGCTGAGGCTCACAGTAAATAGGAGGTCTAGGGACACTCCAGAATTTAGGGCTTGTAGGATAAACTGCGTCAGAAGTCTGGAAGAGTCTAGTATTCACTACAGAAGCTGTCTCTGTTTCTGGCTCTGTTACCCACTCAGCTTTAAAAAAAAAAGGGTTAAAAAAAAAAAAGGTAAATCTATCATCTGCAGTCCCATTCCTACTTACATGGGTGTAAGCAAGGAGTAACTCGTCCCAGACCACAGGAGATTCCCTGGAGTACCAAAAAACAGCTAGATCCAGGACAGACTTACATTGCATCACATGGAACCAGGGCTGAATGGGACTAAATCCGGTAGACTTTGCGCAGCCTGAAGGCCCCCGCGCCCTCCACATTGTCATGATACATGACCTTTACTGTTGAACAGGGGAAAATATACCAAAGCAATAGAATAGGTAGTTATTTTCCTAGTGGTACCACCTGAGACCCTGTTACAGAAATGCAAAGTAATTGTAATGCAGCTGCTACCTTCTGCCAGAGCCTTCAACACATTGAGCTAATTCCTTCTCTTACTGGGTTTTCCTACACAGTGAAGCTTGTCCAGATGTAATCAACAGAGGGATGAAAGACTGGTTTGAGACAGCAACACACCTGTTGCAGGGCATATTGCCTCTCTGAAGAGATTCATACCCAAAGCCAAAAACAACCCTGAGACATCACTTCAAGACACCTGAGAAGGGTGTTGCTCTATCTGAATACTTTACATCTGTGGTGGTTCAGAGCATAAACCCTGCAAGCCAGACCCTGATTTCAGTAAACGAATTATATCAGAGGTTAGTAGGAAAGTTTCAGCTTTATTTTTTGAGAGACTTTTTTACATGAATGAGCCTGAATTTGGAAACTATTTGTTTTTTTTTCAGACACCTACTACTTAGTTCACCATAGTTATAGAAAGATTTTGGACCTAGAAGCACGGAAATGTATCCAGAGTCAGATTGTTTAAAATGTTTCAGGCCAACTCCACTGTGCTGATACACTTCACAAGTTCCGGAGACCAGGACTTGTTTTCAGCATGTGTGAGACCAGAACTGCAGACCTCACAAACACAGTGGGACAGGCAGGTCTGGCATCCCCCTCCCGGTGGCCTTGACCCTGCTGAAAGTTTACCTACACTGCAAAGCACTGGGTATCTATTTCTATTTCTAATTTCTATTTTTAATCCTCCCACCATGCCTTTTAAAACCCTGCCTTGCTATTATTTTGAGTACTAATCAGAAGTGGACCTGTATCCTTTTCAACAAGAAGCAAGCCCTGAGCAATATATCTTGGGAAGAAAAGGTGCCAGCAGCTGTCACAGAAGCAGGAGGACAGGAAGGATGATAAATAACCCACACACTTGTAGCCTGTGCAGCCAACAGCAGGTGCCCAGCATGGCCCAGCACCCAATGCCATTGCAAATACAGTGATGGGAAATGAGAGGGTCCCCCTGACCAGGTCTCTGACCAGTCTGTTCCTTCACCCAGAGGCCAGTCCCAAATATGAAGAATGGCCTACTGCACCCTGGGGAGGTCCCACAACCTGGACCAGCCTTTGTGTGAAAGGGGTCCTGCACAACCTTTTAGCTGCTTTGCAGTACAGTGGTTCCTCTTTAAAATGCAAAATGTCAAGATTTAAGTTAAATTCTAGGAACATTTTCAAAGCTGAAATCAGCTTAATAACTGTCAGGAGAAGGGATGTACTGCCAACATCAGCTGAATCTGAGGATAGGGATGGAGAGCTGGGCTGTGACTGAGAACTGGGAGGTGGGATAATCAAGATGAGCAGCCAGGAGAAGCAGGAGGAGGAAAAGGAGGAGAAGGGGGATGATCCAAGTTTGCTAAGGAGAGCCCTGCTCCAGCAGGGATCATGGCATCAGAGAGAGTGCCTGGTTGGGAGTGGTTTTCAAAAGCTGCCTCAAGACTTGGAGGCACTTCTCACTCAGCTTGTGTTGGCACATAAAAGCACTTCTGGTACGTTTTAGGCACTGACATGATGATTTGAGAACCTGGTTTCACATATTTGCAGCCCTTCAGGAGACACATCCTGCTGCTTGTGCCTGTTCACACTTCTGCTGGTGCTGCCAGTGGCGGTTTCGGAGAGCTGTCCCCAGCAGCCTCCCCTAATCTGCTGTCTGAGCCCTTAATCACTGACTTACAGCAGTGCTAGCAATGTGAGTGGCAGGAGTCTTTAAAAGGTTTTCCAGCCACTGCCAGCTGCCCTGCAAGGTGCCCAGCCTCATATCTGCCTCTTTTATATCACCTAGCTGTCTAGGAACAGCCCCCACTTGAGCAGTGAGGACCAAACCTCTTAATTACCGTAAAGTGAGAAGGTGGCAAACTGGATGGCAATGAGGAGCACAGTGCCAAGATTCCCCCCTGAGCTGCCCCTCCCTGCTTATACATGAAGTTGGGAACACAACCAGCCTCATACCTCACAATTATAAGAGTAAAAACAGCTTAAAAAATCTTGCAAGTGTCAGAACTATTGCACTGTAATCCCTAATCCAGCAGTCCCTACAGCCAGCGTCAGTCTTTCCAGTGATATTAAAAGTTGTTGGATAAGGGCCTAAGTGACTAACAAGTACAATATTTGAAATAGAGGCGTGGGGCATATTTGCAGCAATATGAAAAGAACCCCTATTCAATCTCTATTCAGTGATTAACTTTAAAATATGTCTATTGTCACTAAGTGTTTTGCAAGCAAGCTGAATCTGTGTGTAGAGAACCAAAACTGTCCCATTTAAGAGCCAAAAAAGTTTTTCTCAATGCAGGTGAGGCACACAGAGAAAAGGAAACAAGTATTTCTGCAAATACATTCAAATAAAAAGAAATCAGTTGTTGTGAACATAGCAGAGGTTGTACAAAGTCAGAGAATGTGTAATGAGAAATCATACTAAAAATCCTACTAAAAATCCTTCTGTCTAGAATCACATAACTTAGGGGTTTTTTTTCAAGATTTTCAACTCTCAGAGCTCCCCAATAATAGTCTGAAATTAGTTTTAATTATATGAGTATATAACCATGTAGCTATATACAACATGCCTGATCACACCCCCTAAAGCCCATATCCAAAGGCTAGGCATAAACCTAAGCAAGGTGCCTCAGCCCCTGCTACAGTCACAGAGGAGAGAAAGGTGCCTGCAGGGAGTGGTTTGTCCCTTTCCAGTGAAGTTAAAAGCATTTTGATTTCATCTGTGCTGTGTATGTCACAAGACACACAGAAACCAGTATGAGGTCACCTTCAGAGTGACCCCCTGTCCCCTTGCAATGAGCACAGCCATGTGTTTGCTGCTGGGGAGCCAGCTGAGGGGTCTGGTGGCTGCAGGGGAGATGATGGCTGTGACAAAGGAGACCTCATCCCTGAACTTCTGAGGCCCGGCAGGATTCCCAAGATGCAGGGTCTCCCAGGAGACAGGGGTGTCCTCCCCAGTAGCATTGGTGTGGAGTGGCAGGGCAGTGGTTGGGCCAGCGGAAGCTGAGGGCTCCTGTTGGGGCTGCAGGGGCTTCAGGCTTGGCAGAAGGACACCTGCTCTAGCAGGGTGCCACAGCACCACAAGAAGGAACAACAGACTACATGTCTTTGCACTGGACTTCATGCTTCATAAGGAAATGGCAATTTTTCTAATCAATGTGTTCTCATAAAACATCACACATGGCTGTGTTTTCACTGGGTCTTTATGACTGAGCAGGCACCACATCTTCTGTGTTCAAGAGCAATCCCTCCTTTGTTTCTGCACTGACACTTCAGTTTGAAAGCCTCTGGAGACCATTTTTAGGGCTCTGACTGACACTGGGAGCACTCCTGCAGCAACAGGTTACCAGCAGTATCTCACCGGGCAGCAGAGACCTGTGAGCCCTCCCCAGGAAAATGAGACTACTGTAACACTGTGTGAAGCTGCATGAGGACATCAGGAAATGGAGCTATGGCTCTCACCTGTGAACTCCCATATAGTTTTCAAATCCTGATCTTATTAATCTTCTATTTCCTAGAAGCTGACATCCCTGTACTTCTTCTGGGCAGACAAAAACAGGAGGGAGATGAATAAAAATTTCCTCCAGATTTTTTCATGAGCTCAGTTTAATGTGCTAGTCAACAAACAGCCACATATCTCCAACTAGCCAGTTCTAAGGATTTCTATGACCTTGGAGTATTTAAAGAACAACTGGGCATAAAATACATAAATTATCTATATAGTTTTGTCAATATGTATTTTACTAATTGCCTGGGCTTGGTGCTGAGGATTCATAAGTAAAAGCTCCACACACCAGTTTTCCCAGGCCTTTGAGCTGCTCCTGTACCAGTAGAGCTCTGAGAAAACCAGGCAAAGTGGAGCAGGCCCAAAAGAGGAGTTTGTGTGACAGCTCCTGAGCCAGGAGGTCTCAGTAACTGTGTGCTCTCAGATAGAGATGGACCGAACTGTACAGACAGAAGGACTTCCAGGACCTCCACCTTTCTGCAGTCACTCGGCCTCCGCCCACCTTGATGGAGTGCCTGTGAGTACAAGAACAGGACTGAAGACTTTCATGGAGAAGAGCCCACATTGTCTGAGCACCAGATGCTCAGTGGGGTCCACAGGGGTCCGTAAGGCCTCTGGCAATGCACATTCACCTGGCACAATTCGCAGTGCAAATGCAAAAACTCAGATGCTGGTGTACCTCCAGCATCTTCCATACTGGGGCAGCCCAAGAGTAGTCTGGAGAATCTAAGCTCTGAATTCAGGTGCCCATTTCCCAGCTAGGGACTACTTGAAATGTCTAATTATTTTCATCGGTTTGGACCTTGGTTTTAATAAAAGATTCTGCCCCAGAGAGAGTGTAAGGAAGACAATGCTAGTGAGGCAGGGACTGAGGCTGCCTGCTCTATGCTCCAAGGCTCTCCCTGTCCCCAGGGAGAATCCCCCAGTCCTCAGTTTGTCACTCCTGCATGTCCCTAAAGCACACAAACCCAAACCTTGGCCTCATGCTATAGGTACTTCCATATCCAGAAAGCCATCCTTCTTCCTTTACCCAGGTTCATCCCTGTCTCTTGCAAGAACAGCTCCACAATGGCTCCTCACCTCTTGCCTTCCTGTGAGTCTCCTGGTTGCAGGTACCCAACAGACACAAAAAGAGCTGAGGAAAGGTGTCTCTGGAAGAGCTAGACCAGTGCTGTTATTCTCAAGGACAGACCATGGTGTTTATGTTTGTTCCTCAGTCTTACTCTGCTTGGAAACAATTTTCCTGACCAAAGCTATTCCTGCTGTTCCTGAAGGATAGGAGGTCACTCTTAGGAGGTAACTGATGTCCTCTGGCACCATTGGTGGGAGAAGCTGTGGGTTCTGTACTGATCTGAGGTCTGTGGCATGCCCTTTCTGGCCATAGGAGGTTGTCAGAAGAGAGTTCTCCCATAAGATTTTCATTTTTTTGTTAATCAACTGTGATATAGAGGAAAACGACTCAAATAAGATTGACACTTTGCTAGCTCAAGTGGTATTACATGCATGTGCACACAATTTGTAGGACAGATGCACATTTAGTGGAATGACTTTTTTAGTGTATGTAATGCATACACAGCTCTTGCCCGTGAATTATATAAAACCACAAAAATAAACAAGAGGTCACTAGTTTTTAATTGTCACATCTCAACGTCCACCTGTAAGAGTCATAAAAATGTCATGGATTTTCTTCCAAAGGAGTCACCGTGTATTCATCTGTTGTGCTACAAACTTCACAAAGCCCTTCTTCAGCATCATTTCAAGGGTTTGCTCTGGAGAGGTCTGCAATGCCCTCAAGTGACCAGCTGGATTTGACCAGCTCTACTGAACCTGGTAAGGATCGCTGTAAAAAAGCAAAAATGGTGGCATGGTGTCAGAGGGGGACCACAGAGCAAAGCCCACACATCAGGCAAGAGTCCGAGAATGCAAAACTTCTAACAACAGAAATGCAAAGCAGCTGCCAGCAAAACAAGAAAAGTTTTAGAACTGCAAAAGAAATTGGAGAAGTGAGCTCATCCACAAGTGAAGTCTGAGTGAACGTTATTCTCTCTTTCCTAGAAACTTCAGCCATGTTTTTTGGTAAGAGAGACAATGTAAGTGAGAGCTCACTTAGTGTGTAGCACATCCTCATTCTGCCTTTTTAGCTGGCACAGAGGGAGGAACCTCATGTACAAGGTATTCAGTGGCTTCATTCCCTCTGAAGAAATAGTTAAGCTCCACCTACCCTAACTTCACAGGCTGGACAGGAAAGATCTGATTCGTCAGCTTTTCCGCCACCTCAGCACAAAACAGTGGAAAAACTGCAGCTGAGTTTGTGCAGACATGGCCCAGGGCGATGTGAAGCTCCCACTGAGCACAGGTCACTGTGCAAGGAAAGAGAGAAGAGGCAGAAAAGCCTTTTGCAGTGGCATAATTCAGATACTTTCACATGAAGAATGTCACATCTGTCCTCTGGTGCACCGAGAGTTGGAGGGGACGGGGAGTGCTGATACCGGCCATGCTCCGAAGGATTTCATATCATGAGCATGCTTTGTCAAAGCTGACTCAGTGAGCAGCCCAAGGGGTGGTGGGTGAAAAGTGGGGCTGAAAGCAAAAAGAGCTTTTAACTTGCTGGCCATGACCAGTGGCTTGGCCAAAGTGAGGGCTGGGTGGAAGGGAGGAGGAGGAATGCCAAGTCCTGGCAAAGCAAATATCAACATATGTGCACTCTGCGTAAAAACAGAAATGTAAACAGAGCCCTATCCAAAATAAACACCTGTAAAATAAACACAGAAGGGCAATATATTAAACAAAAATAAGCATCGAGGTATAGGAGAATGTCTCACCAGACAACCACCAGCCCAATGCCACCAGAAATGCTCATCTTCCTCCCTTCTGCATCTTCTCCTATAAATAAAGCTGCTCTGGAAAACACCTGTTGAGTGAAGAGGTGTGACATCTCTGTACAGCCCCAAGGGCACCAACCCCGTCCTAGCAGGAGGGGCCTCTGGTCCCAGAGTGCAGCTGCTGCTGGGGTCAGGCTGCCACTGGCAAAGCTGCAGTGCCTGGCGTGCACCACACAGCCAGCAGCAGGGCACAGGGAGGAATACTCGCTCCAGCAGGGAACAGAGGTCTCACAATGGAAAGGACAAGTTGGATAGACATGAATAGTCCCTCACAACCTACACAAAAATTAAGAAAACCAGACGCTCTCTTCCCTGGGCGTGTCTTTGCCCCACTGTCCTGCTTGCCCTGCCAGGGCTGCCATGTTCCTTTGGGCACATTGGCATGGCCGCCACTCTGAGTGGATGGGAAAGTTCTTGTCCTCTCCAGGATGATCTGGATCTGAATAAAGGCCACCGCAGGGTCATGCTGGGCCTGGGCAGCTGCCCAGCTCCCACTGTCTCTCCATGCTCTGCAGAGGCAAACAAACAGGGGTTTATTATTTTTTGTCTTCCAGCACAATGTCAGTCCTTTTCTGCAGACTTTGTCACAGAAATGATCCAAACCAGACCCCTACTTTCCTCTCAAGACTTTTTCCAGCATGTACTTCATGCTGCACTGGAGATGGACACTCTGCCCTCTCCAATGAGAGACAGTGATGTGCAGCCTTCTTCCTCACCTCCTATGGCACTGTATTCTGATCCCAATTAAGAGATGTAGTTCAGTCTCTGCATTATCCTCCATCGCTCATCCTCCAGCCCTCTCTGCTCCTTCAGAGATAATCATGGGGTGAGAAGCTGTCTCCCTGGTCCCTGAATGTACTGGGTTTGCATGGCGATGTTTTGGTAGTGGAGGTGCTATAGGGGTGGCTTCTGTGAGAAGCTGCTAGAAGCTTCACCTATGTCTGACAGAGCCAGTGCCAGACATCTCCAGGATGGACCCACCACTGGCCAAGGCTGAGCCCATCAGTGACAGTCGCAGAGCCTTTGGGATAAGGAGGGGAAATGCTGGTGCAACAGTAGCCAGAAGAGAGGAGTGAGAATATGTGAGCAAAAAAACTCTGCAGGCACCACGGTCAGTGGAGAAGGGGGGACAGGAGGTGCTGCAGGCACTGGAGCAGAGATTCCCTTGCAGCCCATGGTGCAGTCCATGGTGAGCCTGAGGAGGTCCACAGTAGAGCAGAGATCCACCTGCACCTGTGGAGGACCCCATGCTGAGGCAGGTGGATGCTTGCAGGAGGTTGTGATCCTATGGAAAGGCCATACTGGAACGGGCTTCTGTTGGGACCTGTGGACCCATGGAGGTTGGAGCCCACATTGAAGCAGGTTTGCGGGCAGGACTTGTGATGCTGTGGGAGATGCACAGTGGAGCAGTCTGTGCCTGAAGGACAGCTCCCCATGGAAGGGACCCACACTGCAGCCATTTGTGAAGAACTGTGGGAAGGACTCGCATTGGAGAAGTTCATGGGCAACTGTCTCCCAAGAGAAAGACCCCACATTAGAGCAAGGGAAGGAATGGCAGAGACAACATATGATGAACTGACCACAGACTCCATGCCCTGTACCTCTGTGCTGCTGGGAGGGAGAAGGCAGAGAACTCAAGAGTGAGTTGAACCTGAGAAGAAGGGAGGAGTGAGGGGAAGGTGTTTTAAGATTTATGGCTTTTTATTTTCTCATTACCCTGCTCTGATTTTGATTGACAATAAATTAATTTTCAAATAGATTTTGTTTTGCTTATGACAATAATGGCTGAGTGATGTCTCCCTGTCCTTATCTCAACCCATGAGTCTTTTGTTGTATTTTCTCTCCCTTGTCCAGTTAAGGAGGGGAGTAACTGAGTAGCTTTGGTTGACACCTGGTCTAGCCAGGATCAACTGACCACACTGACCTACAAGATAGTATCCAAAACACGTGCCTAAAGGATGCCACATTTGCTACAATGGTGGGACTTGTGTCTTCATTCTTGCATTTCAACTCAAACACCAGCTGGTGAATGGATGATCCAGACCCACTTATCTGCCATCCTACGGATCCTCACAGCACGTACAAACATAGGAATACCAAATAATTGAGTCTGCAAGTTTAAATTACTGAGCTGCCATTAACACTAATTATTTTTCCATCATTTCCCTCCATAGTGACATCTGTTAGGGATATAATTTTGCAGTGAACTCAGCCCAGCCCAGCACTGGCAACACAATGTACACATCCCTCTGTTTACCATTTCATAGCACTCACCTTGTATTTTTCATTTCCCAAGTCTGCTGAGCTCCTTGGAACAGAGTCCCATCCTGCACCATCTGAATAATGCCTTGCACAGGAGAGTTGGTCGCCAGAGGGGATCTGTTTGCTTGCAACTATGTCCCTTATATGATAAGCAATTCAGCTTTTGCTTTTTGTACATTGGAGTTCTCTAATGAAAGAGTAGAAACTTTGTGGTGAAATATGCTGAACCTGAAGACCAGGGGTGGCTGGATTTCTTCTGTTTTCCACGGAATCAGCTGAGAACAAAACACTGTAACTATTTGTATTTTTGGGGGGCAAACCTCAGGCTGAAAAGGACACTATTTTCTGTTATGGTTTGTATTGTAAATCTTACATCTCAGGCATAGTCTGTGTGAGTACTTGTGAGATTAGCCACAGACACCAGAACTAGGGACTACATCTGCAGTAGCTTTTAGGAAGCTGAACTCTTCATATCCCTTATCTGCTGTGTATCTAGTGGACCGACCTCTTTAAAAAGCAGCTTTACAGAAGATGCTATTAAAAAAGGAAGAATTTACTTTATCATCACAAAAATACATATTAAATCTCAGTATTTCCTTACTCCTAAAGTATTTCTGGTTTATGCTTAGGCACTTGCACTCTAAATCACTCTACAAGAAGTTTCCTTTTCATGGCAACCTCTTCAATTCCATACTTATTTGGCACATGAACCACAAGGGCCTGCCAACTTGCTGCTTCTTTCCGTATCTCCTGGCTATTTAACAACAGTAACTCATGTTAATGAGGTTGTGCATTTGCTTATTCCCTTAAAAAGTAGCACACATCTCTTTCAGATAGGGCCCTCATCGCTGTTCACATTCTTCAAAGTCCAAATGCAGAATGAATGAGATTGTACTGACAGCTTTGCAGCCTCTGAAAATATACTTGTCTTTGGGTAGTTTGCCTTCCTCTGTGCACCAGAAAAGAAGAAAACTTCTGTTCTTAAAAAACTCAGAATTAATATGAACCAAGAAACTTAAAAGAGAATTGCCACACCTTAGCAGTTAGTCTGTATTATAACAAAGTATCACATTAAAATTCAATAAAACATAATCTTTAAAATCCCCTCATCTGTTTAACTCTTTGAGGTGTAGATTACTGAATTAAAACTATTGCCATAACTGGTGCTATATTAAGCTAATTTGTATGCAAGAAATGTCTCCCTATAACTCTGATGAAGATGAAGTCCGTATAATGCTATTTACTATTATTATGTTCTTGAAGCTTAAGATTAATTGGCAAAATAAAACATTGCAATCAAATTCCCTTCAATAGCTTGTCTCTTTTCAATCTGAACAAACCAAAGCTTTGTATACCTGGAAATAAATGCTAAACCATGCTTGCTGCTCCAGCCAGATGGAGTTACTGGCACTAACACGGTTGAATAAACTTAGCATAATTAAAATGAACATTTTACCCAATCTACATTGCTTACTGCAGGTGCACTGCTTGATTTATTATGTAAAATTATTCAATTTAATTAAAAAGTGCAATACAGAAGTAACAACAGCTTCCCTTCAATTAAGTAAAAGGGATTTTCTCCTTCTGAGGCAAAAGCCATATACCATGTGCCTATCCCAGTCAGGGACTTGTTTGCTTTTTCAGTGCCTGGCTCTTCAGAAGCTGTGCTCACCAGCATTATCCTGTGTGGGTCACAGGGCTCCCTGCGGCACCAGTAGCCTTCCCATCCCAGGGCAAGGCTTGGGCTACCACTCAGATTCAACAGCCTTGCAGGGACTCTGCAGGTAAAGCCAGGATGCAGCACATATTTGGAAATACTCCCTTATTACATTAACTGTTCTCGTTGCTTTTAAAGTGCAGACAAAATACCCTTAAGGGACAGGTTTTGTCTGGGGCTGTTACCAAAGGGCTTTCCTGTGCAGAAGGTGGACAGGCCAATGGACAGCTCACGTGCAATAGCATCACCAATTGCTGTAGGACACTGTCTGCCAACAGAGATAAACAAAAATATTGCAAAAAAGATACAAAGCAAAGTGAAAGGGATGGCCAGTACTGTGCTCTAGTAAAAGAAGAAAAATCTCAAACATACTCTTCAAAAGACATTCACCTGGACAACTCAATGCCAAGGGATCGTGGAGTGTGCCAGAATCACACAGGATTCAGACAGGGCCAGACATTGGTGTACAAACAGGGACATTTTCTCATTTTCCACTCCACTGAGCTTCAAAAAAAGCAGAGCATATTCCTCATGCTCTTTGTCACATAGCAAGTTTTTCAGTAAAGAATAATTTGATTTAGGGGCCAGCCTTTCTACTATCATTCCTTATAGAAATCTTTCCCCTGAAGTATCTGGAAATTGTCAGTATGTGAGTTAAAAATACTGAGAGTCTGCACCCATCAAGCAATGCCTATCTCACAACAGTGCTCATGCTCTATTACATATGAACTGCACCTTATCTATAAATAATGGGCAAAGAAAAATGCATTGGAAGAAAGCTAATTTCAACATCTTTTGCATTTGTGAGTTTATGCTACAAAGAGTTTCTGGTTTTCATTTCCTTGGGGTTTTTGAACAGTAGTATCATATAATATGTCATCTGTTTACTGGGATGGGAACCGAATGTAAATATTGAGAAATCTGATAAACAATACTGTAAAATCAGAGCTCAGCAAATAGGCCGAACACACCCTAGTAGCTTTCCACTGCTCTTCAGGAAAGGTTGGTATTCACCCATGGAAATTACAACTTTCATACCCAGGCTTATTCTGGCCATGCAGCTTAACCAAGGGACGAGAGGGAAGAAATAATTTTTGTGTCTGAATTTATGACTTGAATATTCTGTGAGGAATAACACTGAGATATAACATGACTGAGCAGTTGCAGAAGAGACTGAAACTGTTTGAATTCTTGTGGTGCCCTTTGGCCTTATGTGTTTGGGCACTTTGAGTGTGTGTGTGACTGTAATGGGATAAAAATGTCAGTGTGAGCTTTGCTTGAGCTTCTTTCTTGTTCACTACGTCCAAACATCTGCAGGGACAGTAAGGACAGTTTGGGGTTTGGCTCTGCCAGGTGATTTGCAGCCCACTAAGTGGTGTTTAACTTTTAATGTGGTGGCAGCAGTGGTGGAGCATCCACACTGAGCATGTAACCAGCAAAACTGCAGTGCCACAGCAGGTCTGCTGACACTTCCCAAGCAGAAGAGATCCAGTCTGTTTAGTCAGGGCATCCGCTGTGCTCAGAGCACTTTTTGAGGAGACAGTTTCACATGGCTCCTGCTTTGATATTGTTCTTCACTTCTCCCTTTCTGTTCAATGCCCCAGAGCAGCACCTTTATTTACTGATTCATACTCCCCAGACCCCATGAGATTTTTGTCATGTTCATCCCTCTCCACCTCTCCCACAGCCCACACTGGACCTGCAGGACCACGTGTGCCTCTGCTTGACAGCTCCTTGGTTTCCTGCTCTGAGATTGCTGCTGGCTACAGTGTCTCACTTATTTCGAGATTACAGGGTTTGGTTTGCAAAACAGTTAGGTCCCTTCCTTGCTGTTTACAAGTTTTTCTTCAAAGCCAAAGATTTCCTGTGTTGTCCAGTGCTCTTCCAGGCTTGGCAGTGGGGAATGGAGTGTGGGAACTGTGCTCTCCAATTTGTATATGCATTGATGCCTTGCAACCCTGTACTACTGTTCTCTAAGACAAGCACTACAGCAAGGAAGGTTTGTTCTACTGATGACCTAACTCTGCCTTTCCTTGTAAATAAGGAAATAATTACTAAGATTTCCTTCATCACAAGTACTTCCATAGGGCTAATGGGCTTAAACTGAAAAAGGGTAGTTTTAGATGAGATATTAGCAAGAAATTCTTCACTGTGAGGGTGGTGAGGCACAGGAACAGGTTGCCCAGAGTAGTTGTAGATACCTCATTCCTGAAAATGTTCAAGGCCACTTTGGAAGGAACTTTGAGCAGCTAAGCCTAGTGGAAGATGTTCCTGCCCATGGTCAGGTACTGGAACTAGATGGTCCCTTCCAACCCAAACCACTCTATGATTCAACCTTTCATATACCTATCTGGGCAAACAGAGAGGTTTGGCACTGTCACCAGCTGTGGGAGCCTGCAGTTGGAGCATCTGTCTCAGTCTGCAACCCATGGGAAAACCAGGACATGTCTCATCTCCCTTATGAGTCCCACACTGATGAGGTGGCCCTGACAGCCAGTACAGAGGGGCGGAGGCGCTGTATTGACCTCCAGAGAGTGGCATTTAAACTGGAACTGAAATACCGACTATGACATTCCAGAATAAGGTCATCCTGTAACATTCACAAACAACAGTCTGAACAGGCAGAGTTCCACACTTCAGCACCCATTGCTGTTTATTGGGAAGGGTCTGTCCTCCAGCAGAAAAGTACAGAATGCTTGCCTGGTTCCTCCCTGGTAGGTAAAGGCTTAGTGGCATGTCTGGATGAAAGCACAAAAGATTCATATGGAAATGTGGCTATATATCAAGGCCATTTAATTACACTTCCCAAATGAAGAAAATATCTCCTCTTTGGGGGTTTATTGGCGGGTAACAAAATGAAGAATAGTGTATGTGTCCTGGGGCAGAAAGGAGAAGCATTTCATGAATCAGGAGTTAGGACAAGTGAAAGAGGCCCTTTCTACACAAGAACCTTGAGTCATTGGGCAGAAAGTAGGTCTGCCTTTTCCCTGGTTAATTTGCCTGTGCTTTTGTTTCCACCCTGCTTAGCTGACAGGGAGTGACAGCCAGATGCAGGTACTCCAGAGAATATCATGGGAGCCTGCAGAGAGCATGAGCTCCACCTCGGAGCCCTTTCACTGTAGTGTTGTGATGTTTTTATCATGGTTGCTTCAAGCTTCCGTTTTGCATAAACAATCTTAAAACTATGAGCACCAAATATGTCAGCAGTGGGCTCGGGGCTGAGCACCCCCATGGTGGGGGAATCCATAAATATAATTTCATAGGGTAAACAAGATGTTCTATAGGGCAGAGAACAACATGCAGGGTCAGAAAAAATTATACAGAAGGCTCAGAATTTTTTATTTTTATCAGAAAAGCTGAAATTCATGCAAGCAAGATGTCATCATTGTTCTGACACTAGTCTATTGAGTTGGCATTAATGATAGAGCTGGCAGTGCATTGTATGTACTTGAACGATGACAAATGCACCGTGGAAATTAAAGTGAAATATTGAAAGCAAAATAATAGCTGGAAAACATCCTGCTTTTATGGTTTTGGTAGCAGAAAGCATGAACTACACTGCTTATGCAAATCTGAAGTCAGTGGCAGGCTAAAAGAATTAATTAGAACGCAAAGAAGTGTAATTCTGTCCTAATTCTAGGAGAGAGTATCAAACACATGTTTAAATGTCATTCTCCAACCATTAATTATATCCACTTAGCAAAACTCTCACAATGAGCTGTACAATGAGATGTCACTCACCTGCTGGCCGAGATGCTGTGTCCGATGGCCAGGAGCTGCAGGTAGGTATAGCCCACGGCACTGAGCAGCTGTTTTTAGTGACACAGGGGCTGTTTGGCAGCCCGGCCTGTGTCAGCAGACTTCCTTGGATGTGTGAATAACTATAAAGGAATGAGAATTAAGTTATGAAGTCTGCTCTAAGGCATTTAGGGAAACACTTTGGCCTCTTCTGTGGCCCACCTCTACAGTGGTGGTGGTGGCACCTCCTGCCCTGAGAGCAGTTTATCTCCATTTCTGCAGCCATGGTTGAGTGCAAGAAAGACAAGACAAACTGCAGCTTGGATTCAACTGAGGAATTGAGTCTCTTTTTGTTTGCAAAACCCAAGGGTTGTAGCAGTGCCTGGGAATACACTAAGTTGGGTTGATTTTCTCCAGGATTTGCAGATCTGCAGAGTGATGCTGATGTCTTGCATGCAGCATGTAGAAGGAACTGGGAGGGAGAAGCAGACCCAGCTGCAGCCAGCTCCAGAGGGTTGCCCGCAGCTGCAATATTCCCTGCCCTCCAACCATTCTGAAGAGCTCTTGGAAGGAGACTGAATTGTTGGCTGGCATTTCAGAGGACCAAGGATCTGTCATAGAGCCAGTGGTGATGGCAGGGATTCTATAAACACCCCTCTCTGCTTATTTTAAAGTAAATTTCCCTGAGAAAGGAAGATTGCCCAGAGTCACTTCCATTTTCTCCTGACTGATTTGTTGTGCTTTAGGAATGAAATGCTTTCCAGCCTTGAAACTGAGCTTTTGGTAACTACCAAAAATCTGTGAAGCTTTCATTCAAGATCAAGTTAGCTTACTGAGCAGTGCCGGGTGTGAATGCATTTGAAGGAGAATGGAAAGAATCAGATCATGCCTTGACTCAAAAGTCCTTTTTAAAAAGCTATTTCAGCACAGTAAAGGGTTAAGGAACATGTATCGACATTGTTGGAAGGCACTGAATTTGCCAGTGTATGGGAGATAAAATGACTGGTGTTTGCTCTGGCATAGTAAACTCCATCCCTAATGGTCATATAAGTAATTTTTCTGCTTCCTACTTAGACAGCATAGATGTTTTTAAATACATCACATTTAGAGCATTTATAGATTCTCAAAATTACATTACACTCAGCTGAATTAGAGCCTTGTGTTACATAAAAGAGATCTGACCCATATTGATTACAAAAAAGGAGGAAAGGTTTTATTAAAGAGATGAATGGGCTTTTTGTTAGTTTGCTTCACTCTGGCAAACGGACGATTTAAATTATTCCATTTCTACAGCACTTATCCATCTCAGCAGGTGGGTCTGCACTCCCCAGTCAGTATTCTGAGAGGCTCTTTGGCAGTTTAGCAGAGATACAAACACTATAGCTGAGATCTCTAAGTGGATGTGAATTGTCATTGTGCTGAAATCTGGCTTCTCCGTCACAGTTGAGGGAGCTGTAGGGTTCATCCTCCTCATTCACTGGAGGCCATTCAAGCTGATTTTGGTGCTTGGGTGGTTTCATAAGGTTTCATGACCTTCCCCAGAGGTCATGTGAAGATGGTCAGGGTGATTCATGGCTACACATTTCTGCCTGCCAGTGTTGACTAATGGACTTGCACATGCAGGATTGAGGATCATTTCCCCCCATTCCCAAAAACCCCAGTGGGTGAGATGAGGCTGTCAGCTGCTGCAGTTCTTAACACTGAAAGCGGCTATGGCTTTACAAAATCCAGGGGCAGTACACCCTGTTCCAAGGGAAATCACATCTATAATTATGGGATTTTGAGCTCTGTCTGCGGGGGTGATGAGCAAGCTGACCGCTTATAGGTTAGGATAAAAGGGCAGACTAGTAAGGGTGGCACTGTGTTTGCTGCAGTTGATCAGGAGGAGGAAGTGGGTGAGGTCTTCTACAGGCACCTTGAAACAGCCTCGAAATCACAGGAACTGGTCCTTGTGGGGGACTCTACCTGCCCTGACATCTGCTGGAAAAACAACAGTGAAGCACATACAGTCCAGGAGGTTCCTGGAAAGCCTTGATGCCAACTTCCTCTCACAGGCAGCAGAGCTTCCCACAAGGAATGATGAGATGCTCAATCTCATACTGACCAACAGGGAAGGCCTTGTTGGAGATGCAAAGGTTGGGGGCAGCCTTGTCTGCAACAACTGTGAGGCTGTGGAGTTCAGTGTTGGGCGAGGAGGAAACAGAACAGAAAGTAAGATTACAACCATGGACATAAGAGCTGCTTTTTAGCTTCTTTAGAGATATTCTTAGAAGAATCCCATGGGAACAGATTCTGCAGGGAAGAGGCGTCCAAGAGAGCTGGTTGATATTCAAGGATCACTTCCTCCAGGCTCAGGAATGATGCATCCTGATGAGCAAGAAATTGGGCAAAGGGGGCAAGAGACCTGCATGGATAAATGAAGACCTGTCATTACACTAGCATAAGCAGGAAATACACAGGAGATGGAAGTAGGGCCACGCCACTTGGAATGAATATAGAGAAATTGTCAGAGTAAGTACAAATGGAACAAGGAAGACCATGGCCCATCAGGAGTTAAATCTGGCCAAGGATGTCAAGGGCAAGAAGAGCTTTTTCAACTAAATCAGTAGCAAAAGGAAAAATAAGGATTATGTGAGCCTGTTACTGAATGGAGAGGGAACTCTGGTAAGAGAGACAAGGCAGAGTTACCAAATGCCTTCTTAGCATCGGTCTTCATTGACAAGACCAGCCCTCAGGGATATCTGATGCAGGAGACCAGGGTAAATGGGTGTTGGAAGGAACAATTTCCCTTGGTCAAGGAGGCTTGGGTTAGAGAACACCTAGGCAAACCTGACATGCACAAGGCCATGGGCCCTGAGGATGCACTCACAAATACTGAAGGAGCTGGTGGACACCACAGCAAGGTCACTCACAACCATCTTTGAAAGGTTGTGGAGATCAGGAAAGGTGCCTGAGGACTGGAAGCAAGCAAATGTCACCTCAGTCTTCAATAAGGGCAACAAGGAGGAAACAGGGAACTACTGGCCAGTCAGCCTCAACTCAAACCCCAGAAAGGTGACGAAGGCCCTCATTCTGGAGGCCATGTCTATCCACATGGATGTCAAGATGATCAGGAGAAGTCAACACGGATTCATCATATGTGAACCGTGTTTGACTAATCTGATTGCCTTCTATGATAAAACAACTACTTGGATGGATGAAGGGAGAGCAGGGGATATTGGACTTCAGCAAGGCTTTCAGCATTGTTTCTCACAACATCCTCATAGGCAAATTCAGGAATGCGGACTGGATGAGAGGACAGAGAAGTGAATTGAGAACGGGATAAATCCCAGAGGGTTGTAATCAGTAGCACAGGGTCTAGTTTGAGACCTGCCACTGGTGGTCTCCCCTCACCCCATTCAAAGCAAATACTATGTAACTAAAGATGGAGATAAAAAACTTGTGGTGTTTGAAGGTCTAAACTTAAATTGGCCTTCTGTAGCTATGCATAAGAGGAAACTCAACAGTGGTTGCATCAGGATAACTCTTGAATGTGACTCCCCATTCTCCCTTCCCTTGCTACGGCCAGAGCCAGTTTCATAGCTGCATTGCAGCTACAGAGAGGCTGGAGACATCGATGAAGCAGCCATCAGTCTGACACATCCCAAACAGGAACAGATAAATTAAAGCAATTCTGCTATGCAGTGTGTTTAACAGGATAATTACACAAGAAAATGTCACCAGTTCCTCCATGAAGGCTTTAACATGCACAAGGACATTCAAGGCAAAGGTAATTTCTCCCTGCCCTCAAGAAAAGAAAGAAAGCACAGATACCTACAACTTGTGGCAGTGCCCTGGGTCTGGGATAGGAGCACAGTCTTCCATGGCTCGGCCCAGCACCAGCCCCCTGAGGGCAGGCATCCCCATGGATGCTGCCTGCAGGGTTCTTCTCACCCAGGACCATGAACACACCCCAGTGCAGCCTGTTCAGGGATGAGCTGGTCTTGTTTTGGGTATTGCCAGGGATTCTTCCAACACATGCATTTTTTTCCTATGGGAAGGAAGGCAGGAAGGCAGGAAGGCAGGAAGGATGGTGGGAAGGAAGGCGGGAAGGAGGGAAGGAGGGAAGGAAGGAAGGAAGGAAGGA
>VZRN01004549.1:131054-270836 GCA_013397935.1 Dasyornis broadbenti | reverse complement strand
GAAGGAAGGAAGGAAGGAAGGAAGGAAGGAAGGAAGGAAGGAAGGAAGGAAGGAAGGAAGGAAGGAGCCTGCTTTTCTTTTTCTGTGAGGACTGAGTGAGAAATTTTCCTAGGGCAAATTTCTGCTGTCCATGGATCACACAGCAGGGCTTTAAACTATCTCCCTGAGCCTGCAGCCTTTAGCACCAGGCGTAGGAAGGATTGGTCTCTCACTTGGAGATAGGGGTAACAGAAAAGGCTCAGCAGAGACAGCAGCCACAAAGCTCAAGAGAGGGCTTAAGTTAATGAAGATGTTGCTATTTAAAGTCAGCAGCAAAGACAATCCCTGGCAGAGGATTTATTTGAACCAGGTCAAGCTAAGATTGGGGTGAGGCCAGGTACTTTGCTTTTTCCTCTGCCTGCTGATGGGAATCCTCAGCATGTGCTGGGGTGCCCTCTCCTTAGCCCAGCCACCAACATGCTGGCATCCACCTATCACCACCTTCACCTTCATGCCTAAAGACACATCTTGCACTGAACAGCTCCTGCAACAGGGAATTCATACTGTTAAAATAAAGTCATTGTCCTCTGGCCTGGCGCAGACCCTTGCTTTATGAGGAAAATGTCTCTGCTGCCTTGAAGCCCGCCTGGAGAGGTGCCAGGCACCTGCACTGTGTTAGACACAGGATGCCCATCTTGCCCTCCACCCAGGGCCAGCAGTACTGCCCAGGTTGCAAAGTCACAACCAGTCATAATAGCTAGAATAGCATAGCATAGCAGAGCAGAGCAGAGCCAAGCAGAGCAAAGCATGAAATAACCCAGTAATGAAACTTGAAGTTGTTAAAATTACAGAGCTCTGAGCAGTCAGGTCAAGATCCAGACTATACACAGAAATTTGAACCCACAGTTAGACTTTCCATGCCAAGTGACAAACGGTTAATAGCAATTAGGAAAATCTACTTCCTGTTCAGATGAGGCAGCCAGACAGTGGCTGGGATAATTTTAAAGTCTCTTAAGTCTTTGCTGTTACTCACAAGGACCTAAGTAAGCCTTTCTCTCCACAGGAGGTTCACCTTGGAGGGATGTTTAAGGAGATGGCTGTCAAACGGACCGCTTTTCCCTGCCTACCCCTCAGCAGAAGCTAAACCTGAGGCTGATGCTCAGCAGGTATCCTCCTTCCTGCTCCAAAGAGCTGAATCAATGGTACCCTGTACCTGCAAACAAAACTGTCCAGGGCAGCCTGAACTTGGGTGGTAGAGCTCTTCCTTCTTGCACAGATTTACTTGATACAACTAAAATACTGTAAAATCCCTAAAATACTTAATAGATTTTAAAAGTTTACTCATTAAGCCCAGGTGGGGTTGCTAAGCCCTTCTCAGGGATGAAAACACCATTTGCTTCAGGAGCCAGGAGAGCAGCAGAGTCATTGCAAGGAGAGTAGTTATAAACCACACATTGACTTTTGCAGCAGGGGAACCCCAAACCCATCCAGGTCGTGGGTGAGATCTGTGATCCTCCAGAGCGTGGCACATGCAATGACAAATAACAGGGTCAGTGATAATGATTAGCATTTAAACAGACTGCTGAGTAGGTTTAATACAAGGAGCAGGGGAATGGAGGAAGGGGCTCCTGCTGCCTCCATGTCTTCAGAGAGCTTAGTAGCATAGGTGCAGCTCCTGAGTCCACATTCTGGGGTGTTGTCTGGGATAAGATTAGGATCAGGCCCCTTTTATCTGCCAGTCATAGTTGTATGTGCCTGTATTATCTCATGCCCCTGGATTGCCATAGCCTGTGCCCCAGAGATTTCCAAGAGACGAGCGAGATGTCATGCAGAGCTGACTTTTTAAGAAATATTAATTCCCTTAGAGATATCTGCCTACAGCATTAGAGGCACCAGCACCATTACAAGAGGAGTTCAAGGAAAGCTTAATTATGAATTGTTTTTTAGAAAATCGGTGTCAGTAGGCCACTTGGGAATGCTCACTAGACTTGATAGCCATGAGAGTCCCCCTGGCTTTCTGTATGGAGAGTTCCTGAAATCCCCCATCTTCTCATCTATATCGAATTCCCCTGGCAGAACCCATGTAGGATTTAACATTGCCAGCTAATGCACAGCCCCTGTGCTAAGAACTTGAGAGGTGAGTAAATCAATTTGGAAACAAATAGAGCTATCCTGGATGTCATCCTGAATGCTGAGGAATTCCTAGAGATAAGTGCAAGACTGAACATAAGTTTAAAGGTAGGAGAGGCAGAAAACCAAAAAGAAGTGAGTTGAAATCAGATCAGGGAAGAGACAAGGAGCTCAACAATGACTTTGCTGTGATGGATGTCCAGAAAAGCCACTGCTCTACCAACTGCCCTTGAACCCTTCAGTTCTGGTCATGAGGAGCCCTTCTTCCCCATCACCCCACCAAGCTGAGCACCAGCTGTGCCTTCCTCCTTGCTCTGACAGCAGGGTGGTTTAATCTTACACTGAGGAGTCAGATATGGATTATGAGCTTCTGGCTGAGCATTTCCCCATGGAGCCAAGCCGAGCAGCTGGTTCAGAGGAGTAGGAAGTGGTGTGGGTGGACATCTGAGGTGCGGCTGTCATCGGGTGACATGGCTAATAATAAGAAGAGTCCTCCCCCTCTGATTCTCCCAGCAAATTTTGGTTCTCCCTGGCCTCCCACACATGTCTGATGGAACCGGCAGCCACAGCTCAGGATGGCACACAGCAGTGCTGCCTGCCACCCCCGAGCCAGACCAGGGACTGCAAGCTTACAGGGTGCTGCTTTTCTGGTGAGCTGGTTCGTGAGCCTGCACAGCGCTGCCATCATGAAGAGGCAAAAATGAGCGAGAGGAGCAGGCTGTGATATGGCGTGGCCAAACTGAGGGTGAAGGAAATTCAATTTCAAGGCCCTGTGGTACCTGTATCAGAGTAAGTATTGAAGCTCAAGATTCTGCCCATCAGGCTTGTGATGCCCATCCAATGCAGTATCTCTGCTCACTCACAGCAGAGACACAGGCAGAGGTCTGACACCTCCCAAGGCAGAACTTCACTCCATCCCTGGTCTTAAAATGCCAGCTGGATGGAAAGGCTGTGTATTGGGTCTGACTGAGGTAAAGCTCGCACCCTCCCAGTGCTGTGCTTTGCATTAGTAACTGGAAGGGTGTTGCTAACAGAGCAGTGTTTTGACTACTGCTGAGCAGCGCTGTCCCTCTGACATTCCTTCCCCCATTAAAGGGATGGGAGTGGGCAAGATCCTGGGAGGGGACACAACCAGGCCAGCTGACCCAAATCAGCCAAAAGGATATTCCATACCAGATGACATCAGCTCAGATATATAAGCTAAGAGAGAGAGAGGGAGAGAGGGAGAGGGAGAGGGAGAGGGAGAGGGAGAGGAAGAGGAAGAGGAAGAGGAGGAGGAAGAGGAGGAGGAAGAAGAGGAGGAAGGCAGGGCATTCATGAGTTTTCAATGTTTGCCTTCCAGAGCAACCGTCACACATGCTGAAGCCCTGTTTCCCGGGAAGTGCCTGAACATGGCTGCTAATGGGAAGTAGAGATTGACTTTTTTTTTCCCTTTAGCTTTTGCACGTGCAAATCTCTGCTTATTCCTTTTCTTTTACTGTAATAAAACTGCTTTACCTCACCCTGCTGGCTGTTCTCCATCTTACTCTCTCCCCTGTCCCAAAGGGAAAGGGAGTGATAGAGTGACTTAGTGGGCACCTGGCATCCAGCCAGGGTCAACCTGCTACAGGCTGAAAGCTCATTTCCCAAAAAGTGTCCAGCACCAGTTATGGACAAGCAAGGTAGAGGAAATGTTTTCTGGTGCTCCAATTGCAGCTGTGCCCTGTGGTGAAGAAACCCACACAAGGATTTCACTCCCTCATCACTGCATTGCCAGAGCACCTTTCTCCTGGAGTCCTGTAAACCTCAACCTCCTCCCACTGAGAAGCAGATCCTGCTCTGGAGAGGGATGATGTGCTCCTTCCTGCTGGGCACCTGTCCCACTGATAGGGCTGAAGGTGTGAGGGAGTCCATGAAAGTGGCTGCAACTGCAGGACCAGGGGATGAGACAAGCTACTAGGGTGGGAAGGAAAGAGAAAGCAAGAGAATGTACAAATAGCTGATCTGTCCTGAGGAAGGGCAAAGGTCGATACCATTGAAGCCAAAGTCCAAGGCTGTTGCTGCCTGTGAGGTCATTCAGGCTGACACTATCCCCCCACCAGGCCCTGTGGGAAGCAGAGGGGAACCCACCAGTGTCTGGGTGGGAGGAGCATTACATCTCACTGCATACATGATTCACTAGCTTTTGTGCCAAAATATCACCCCTGTGCCACACATTCCTTCTGCCGGCCCCACCAGCATTTGCACTGCATTGCAACCTCCAGCAAATGGATGTACGATGGGAGCAATGGGCCCAGTGCAGGACAAGTGTAAAATGCAGGTCCAAGATCTGCTGCTCGTTTTTGGGAAGGAGAGGAGTGTGTGGGACAGAGACCAGAGGAGCAGCAGGACAGGTGCCCCACTCCCAGCAGCACTGACACGGCACAGAGGTGGGAAAGCCACGTGTGTGTGCTTGTTTCTCCGCAGTCTGTATGTCGAGATAACCAATGTAATGTTAAAAATAACATGTGCTTCAAAAGAGAAATTACAGCTATATAAAGCAAGTTTTACACTGGTATTCGGCTGTGTTCTCTTTCCTTTGTGTATCAATTGCCAAGAAGTACCAATATAAGACTGTAATTTATATAGCAACATATTCAAAGTTCATGCATCTGTTACCACCAAGGGAGGTCCAAAAATTCAGGATCAGCTTCTACTAGCTTTAAACTGGAAGAGTGATTCATTCCAGAAACAAGTCTCCATTATAAGACAAAACCCATCAAAACCTGCTGTATGTCTGATTTCTTGAAGTAATAGAATGTGTGTAGGCCAGCACTGCAACAGAGACTCCTCTGCTGTAAGGGGACAAAGTAGCAACAAAATCTCTCTCTATGCATATAAAAAAAATACTGATATTCCAGCACAAGCCACACACCCTCTCTTGTTTTATCAAGCTTCATTGCCTTCAGAAATATTCCCTTATAAAAGACATTACTTGTATTTCTGGCTTATATTTTTAGAATGTGAAAGAAGAAGTCCCTGCTTAAGTCATCAGTCCTGCCTGCAGGATGAAAACAGGAGGGCAAATTTAAGGCATGAGATCACATACCAAACCCAAATCCAGTAACAAATATGTGATCATTTAGTGTCTAAATGATCAGATATTTGATGTCCTTTGTTGTTTAAACATTACCTAAGCAGGAGTTGTTCACCAGAGGATTGTGCGGCATGGTATCCTCCCGTCACCCCGTTTTCAAACTGACGAGCCCAGATCAGCTCAGTCTGTCCTCCCAGAGATGCCCCCAACACAAGTACCTCTGGTCTACGTACATCTGGTACAAACTCATTCACAGAGCAGAGGGCTTGGTACACACTTCGTGGGAAGATCAGCCCTTACACCTTGTCCCCTGCCATCTGATCCGGACCTGGTTCATAAAACACAAAGGTCTTCTAACCAATTATGAATTGTGAGGTCACCATCCCTGCAAGTGTTCTAATGGCATGTGAATGTGGCTTCTAGGGATATGGTTTAGTGGTGACACAGTGGTGTGAGGTTAATGGCTGGACTTGATGACCTTAAAGGTCTTTTCTGACCTTAATGATTCTGTGTGAGTCTTTAACAAGTCCTACCTCTGTTATATCCCCCTTTAGGCAAGGCTAGGGGAAGTCCTAGATGACCAAGAGAGGTGGGAGAGAGCTGTCTGGTTTGGGGTCTGCAGTTCCACTGTCCCACTGTATGACACAGGAGGACACATTGTGGTCTGTGCTAACAGAGGAGAGGGGCAGCTGCCTTGCAGCATGCACATGCACACCTCCACACTGCCTTCTGTATCTGTGCTGAGCCAGTACATCTGGAGTGGTAAGCAGCCAAAATCCCAGCTGAAGGCTTTCTGAGTCAAAGGATGCTGCCTCACAAAGCAGGGAAAAGGCCAGCCTGTGGTTGAGGGCTGGAGGAAAGAAATGGGCAGTTCCCAAAATCTGTCAGAGAAGTGGTGTGTTTGGAGAGCTATTTGCTATCCTCATTGGTATTAACACTGTGCCTAGGAGAACTAAGCACTGTTTTAAGTGATCTATTGGCACAAAAGGCCAGTTCATGTGGACCTTATCCATTAGGCATCATGTGCTCTAAAATCTGCCCTTAAACACAGGAAAAAGATAAATACAGGTAAGCAGCCCAAAAGTGTTGGTCAATACAACAGGGAGTGCTCTCTTCTGTCCATATCCCAGCCACTTTCCTGTCCTTAGCTGGTTACAGGTGTCAGAACAAAAAAGATTGCTCAGAAAGTTTTCAGGAATGAGAAAGAAGCATTTTGGATGACTGTGAGGAGCTTCTTCCAGCACAAACAACACGTAAGTGCTTGTAAAAAAACTGAACAAGCGAGTGATGGCAGGAGAAAGGGTGGGAGGCAATCCTGCTGGGGCAGGCATGGATGTTTTGACAGTAAATGAGAGATGATGCCTGGGAAAGGAATGGAATATCACTGTAAGAGAGGAGGGAAGCTGATGGTGGGGTGGATAGAGAGACCTGGCATGTTCAAAACAGCAAGCTAGGAAAACAAACTTCTTAGCAGGATCTGGAAGGCTATATTGGTAGGGCAAAAACCTTGCAATAATTGAGACATATTAAAATCTGGATAACTATTTTAGGGTGGAGAATAGACAGACAGAAATGTGGAAAAGTTGCAGTGAAATAATCTGCAAGATGTGGGTATTGCCTGGATGTGAGGACTTTTAGACACATTCAACCTGAATGCTCAGACTGAAAGTGCAAGGATGAAGATGTTTGCCCAATACCTGAGGAAGATGAAGTTTAGAGGGAAGACCAAAATCTCTGTTTGAGGCATCCTGAACTTGTGTTGATGGCAAGAGTAGAGATACCACTACTATTAGAACAAGTAGATTTGAAGCTGAAGTGCAGCTTTGTATATATCTGCCATGGAAAAAAACTTCCCGGGGTCAAATGCACAAAGAGATATCACTCAGCACTGATTTCTGGAGTCACCATATCTCCACCAACCACACAGGGAAAAGGCTGCCTTCAAAACCAGACTCACCCTGGCAGATACCAGCCAGACTCACCATACTGTGAGTACCCAAATGCACCATGCCAGGGAACCCAGTCTGCATCAGTCTCATGTCAGGAGCAGGGACACAACCATTTCTGTAATTTCCAGGGCCATTCCTTTAAATACCAGAGACAGCATTGCGAGTCTGAGGAGAGAAAAGCTCAAGAAGACAAATGTTGGGATTATGTACCCATCAGCAGGAAGCAAGTTCCTTTTCCAGAGAAATGAAGGCTCTATTCCACTTCCATAGAGAACAAAGGGGAATGGGAGTCAGTTCTGATGGTATGGCCAACTCAGAAGATCCGGAGGTAGGGAAAACCCTACCAAATCAGAGGCACTGAAAACGCTGGGAGCCTGCAGAAAAATAAGTCTTCTGCACTCTTTTCACTTCCCATTGAGATGCATTTCTCTCTAGTCTAGGCTCTGGCCACATTTTTGATTCACAAGATGTGATACAGACTGCATGCATTATTTCTTGGGGTTGCAAGAAGACAGTTGTCCCCATGCACCACAAATAAAAGACAGGCATTTTTTGTCACCTTCAACCACAATCCTACATTCTCACTAGCTAATGAAAATAGCCTTAATAACACACTCCAATTTTCCAAAAACTGACTAACTGGGGCTTACTGGGCTGGGTTGGTTCTAACCATACATGTTGTTCTCCAGTAGTACCCGCAAGACAACACACTGCCTTCCTCCATTTATGTGTAAGCTTCACACAGACTGCTGTGGATGGTTCCTGTCCAAGGGCAGTCAAGGGAGCACAGGAGAGTCAATAAATGAACCTCACCAAACCCATGTGGAGAGTTGCACAAGGAAAGGGTTTGGGAAGAGGGCTAGAAAAGTGTAATGGTCCAGAGCAAGGCAGAAATCTCTTTACAGGTGAGACTCTTACCCCTTCTGTCTTCCAAATCCAGACAGTATAGGATAGAGCCAGACAGACCCAGCAGATGTAAATCTGTTTGCCAAGGGAAAGTGGTGATATGGGCCTGGGACTGATGGCTGATTTTACACAGAAACACTTGGTGGCACATCTGGTATTCGTAGCAGGAACCACCTACTTTCAAGCCTGACCAAAAAAAAAAAAAAAATTGCTTCACTCTGTATCAGCTGTTCTCCTATACACAAGCATTCACATGGTTTCCTAGAAGACGAACAAGCCTTTCTCCCTTCCATGTAGCTCTGGAACTATTTGTTTCAAAGAAGCCAGATAAAATGCACTAAAACCAAAGAGCATAAGTACATTTGGAGCACAAACCTCTTTTGTTGTGGCTTCAATGGCTTATCTGTGCATTGACATACACAGCACACAGCCCTCCGGTTGTGTCCACACCAGCCACAGACTGATGGGCAGACTCTGGAGAGCTGTGGCCTGCTCTTCCCCCTGCGTCAGTAAGCTGGAAAACCTTGAATACTTTGTGTGGCAAGTGCAAGTCATTCAGAGCAACATCTTAAACACTTCAGTCCCACATGTGAAAAGCCAACATCAGGCTACTGTATTCCCACCAAATCTCCTCAGAAAAGTGGAGTAGCATGTGACCCAAAATAATTAACCTAGTAAACAGAAATTCTTAAACCTCCCCTCAAAGACTGTATTGCAAGCGTTATTCTTCAAACCTAGACAAACTGCAGGGTGTTTTCCTAGGTACTATTATACTTATATGTTAGAACATCTATTTATTGTGAGGTTTGCATAATTGTTCCAGAAAAATATCAATTTATAGCACAACATGCAAGGAATGATAAAAAAAAAACCATTACAAAGTGTCATTCAGCAGAGCTCAAACTGACAGGAATTTTGGATTATGCATTTCAGCTGAGAGCATTTTAGTACATTTGACCATCCCAGAGATTTGTTCATCAACATTTTTATCTATTTGTCCCACACTTCCGTACTTTGGTAATTTTACAGGATACTAAAAAGGTCTTTAAGGCATATATTAATACCACATAGTGGCCAATTTCTTCATAACTAAGTACTGCAGGGGTGTTGCACCATATCTTTGGAGGGGTGATGCCTGTGATTGCTTCCTGAATACATATTACATTTCAAAGGAGTTCTGCATTCCCAGAACTATTCTAATCCAGCAGACAAGGCCACCAGCTGGAAAGGGCACAGAGACATGCATTTCTCTGCTGTAGCAGGAGGAGCACATACGGGTTGCAGAAACGTAAATAATTTTAAATTTCATCATTTTCAAACCTCTTTGTAACTGTTTCACTTCCCCCAGTCACATCCACTGCCCCTGGCACACCCATACATAATCCCTGCCAGCTATCTCCATCCTATCCAATCATAAATGGTAAAGAAAATACTTTCCTTTACTGAAGTATTTTGTTTCTGGTCTTACAGAGACATTTTTAAAGTGCTTCCACACACAGTTCAATATTTTACCAGCAATGTTTTATCTGGCACAGGAAATTCAGACAAATGTCTTGGAGGCATCACGGAGCCTCCATAACTGATATTGGATAACTGAAGTTGGGAGAAGAATGTTATTATTAAGTAGGAAACCCTCTTGTATCATCTTATGTGCCTAAGTCAGCTTGAATATTCACAACTGACTTCTCTTTTCCAAGTAATCATACATTTTATCAGCCTTCACCATGACTGCACAATTATCTATATTTTGAAGAATTAACTGAGTGTCACAGCGTATTTCCAGCTATTCATACATATTCATGAGGCTCCTCCTGAAGGCCCACAGTTAGGCTGGAGAGTTGACATCCAATCCCTCTGGTAGGTTTTCCGAGTACATTTGATGTTGTTAACACTGCCCAGAATTCTCATTCTAAGGTACCACAGTGAGATGTTTAGAAGAATGGCAGCACTTGTCCATTCAGGCTGCAGATTCCCATTCCAGCTATTACATGCTGATTTTTTGTTGTTGCTTGGTTTTTTTTTGGTTGTTTTGTTTTTGGGAAAACAAACCCAAGCTATTCTTGTAGTTTTGACATAAACAAGACAATGACAAAACTGTTTTCCAGCATTAAAATTTCAAATGATTTCTGCCATAAGACTATTAGCCCTCCTGCCCTTCTGGCTGGAGATATGACCCATCTGGAGGTGCCTGCACCAATCCCACAAACTCCGGGTTGCCACCGCCTTATGCAGAGCTCCAAATCCAGGCTGCCTGAAAAACTATCCTTGCACATTCTTAGGAAAAGCTGCAAGGTCACAACAGCAGAAGTTTTTCTGGGAGCCTGTCCTAGCTGGGTGGATGCCTCCTCCTTTCTGCTTCCTGTCCTGGCCAGATGCAGATATTGGTGACCTCTCTGGGAGCACTTCCACACGCATGGAGAAAACCAGGTACTTCAGGAACAGCCAAGTCCCTTGGAATCAAGCCCTGAAAATGAGAACTAGGAGCCTCTTTGCCATGTCTTTTCCGTGACCTGAAAGCTCCTGAAGGATGAACCTGTCTGGCTGCAGCTGAGGAGGAGCAAGTGCCAAGGCTGGAGAATGAGTGCCAGATGGAGGGAGTGGCAGCAGGAGCAGGAGGGGAAGTGACCCATTTGCAGCAAGGGATGAAAGGGGATCCTGGAACATCTGGGCAGAGGGGTGTAGGAAAATGGATGGAGGTGGGGATCACAGAGGAGATGAGCAGGCTGAAGAGGAGGTCTGGGAGTCAGAGAGGTGTGTGAGGAGGGGCGGGTTGAGGAGGAAGGACCACCATGAGGAAAGTAGGCTTGGATACAAGAGTGGAATGCGGTGGGTGGGAAAGGGCAGACATGGTCTGAGATCTCACTGAAGTTGGTGGTAAAGTTCCCTTTGGAAGAGAGTAAAGGAACAAATGGCCTGAGTGGAGAATCCCCAAAACAATGAAGTACAGGCAAGAAGCCTATCTAAAGCCATATCTCCTGACAAATAATCATCCAAATATACAGTGAAAGAGAAGGAGATAAAGGAATTAATGCTCCTGAAATGCAATTCCTGTATTTTCCTTGTGTCATTAAAGAGAAATTTCCCCTGTCAAGCACAAGAAAGGAGGGCACTGATTACACTGATCCGCAGCTCCTCATCTGCCTGGCCAAGAGAAAGGGAGAAGATACCATTTGAGAAAGGGGTATTGTAAGCATAACTGCAGATGCACTGAGGCAGACTTCATGGAGGGAGGGTGACAGGAGTGTGGCAGATGCCCTGACACAGGCAGGAGCTCTGAGCTAGCAGCCAGCCAGGCAGAACTCCTTACTTGCCCCAGTGCTTGCTCTCTCCAGATCTCCCAATGATTCAGGGTTCCAGGGCACTCCCAGCACAGGGGAAGCTCCTGACAAAGTTAGACCTTTCCTGGTTACAAAAATCAGGTCGTTGCAAGACCCTAGTTCCTCAAAACCCAGGTTTGAATAGTTCCAGTGCCAATGGAGTTGTGTGGGCTAAGACAGTCTTCCCCACATGCAGCATGTCATGCATGGGAGAACTGCACAGCTGTAAATGGAAACCACGATCCCCAGAACTTTTAGTCGAATCCTGCTTTTTCCCACAGTGCCAGTTCAAAACTGATTGTTAGATATTTCGAACATGAAGATGAAATGCTTAGTTTTTAAAAGTGCTTTCTGAGAACACAGGGCAATTCCTTCATGCTTGGTATACCAATACTCAGCTACAGTTTATTCAACTGTATCTGATTGTTGGAATAAAGTTGTTTGATAAATTCACATCTGGCTCATGTTAACTCCTCCCAAAACTCTCCAAATGGAGGGGTGGCATTACTTCCTCCAAGATATTGCAGATCTGATTTGATTTCCCAGTCCCCTGAACAATATCCATGCCTTGCAGCTCCACCTGATGCAGTGTTATGTGTCCAGCTGGTCACTAGGCTGTTTGTGTCCTTTTCCACCATCTTATTCTCTGAGAATTATAAAATGCCAGACCTCCTCTCATGATACTGCTCCCTCAGACTGTCACTATCCCTCATCTTTGCTGATGGTTTAAAGCCTGTTTACACTTCCCATATACTAAACTATTTCCTAGGAGTTAAAGCTTTCTTTAAGCAATGTCCAGAAAACCCTATTAATCATTTCTGTGGCAATCAAAATTCCAGTCAGGGAAAGTGAAACATAATTACTCATTTCATCAGGCAAGTTGCTGCCCTGCACCTGAGTTTATTAACCAGCCAGCATATCTGATCTGGGGGTGGAAAAATCTCCTACCAGATGTCAAAGGGGAGAAAGCGGAAATGTGCCCAGCTGGTCATCAGCTTTCTGAAACTCTTCCCTGTCCCTGCTCAGCCTTTCACAACCAATTTAACACATGCTATCCCAAAGGGCAGTGTGAGACGCAGGGTGCTTGTGCAGCAGGACAAGTGTTTTTAGCAATAGACACTTCTTTTCTGGCCTCAGAAGGGGCTGGCGGTGCTGTGATCTTCACCAAACAAAGTCCACCTCACTGGTGCAGGTAGAGCAGAGGGGCAGGAGCCTGACCTGTGATACCCCAGGGCACTTTGAAAACTGTGTACAGCCCTGCATTTAGCATCATCCTTATCTGTTGTTGTCTGGGAATTAAAAAAAAAAACATGAGGCAAAAGATTCAGGGTAAAAGCCTGGCCATTTAGGTCAGTATTTTACCTCAGGTATCTGATTAGCTGCTTTTTTTTCTTCTTCCTCTTCTTTTTTCTTTTCTATTGCTTTTTTTTTCCTTCTTCTTAAAAGAGCTAAATCTGGCCTCTGATAAATATTCATATTTTCTTCACTACTAGAAATTTTCCTGAGGCTCAAACTGCATCTTATTAGCTGAAGCTGTTAGTCTTAGTATAGTTAATAACCAAAACTGGACTAATGGAGCATGTACCTAAAACTGTTATTGCTCTCTCTTGGAACTGAAAAGGCCGTTTTGGAAGTATAAATGTTTTTGACTTATCAGGAAAGGGTTCTCAGAGCATTTCCTGGATAATGGCTGGCTGCAGAGTAGGCCTTAGACCGCCCACACAAATGTATCCTGATGTCAGGATCCAGACCAGGAGAGAGAAAGAGAACAAACACAAAAATTGACTGGTAAATATCTTTAAGATGACTGGCACACAGTTTAGAGCTTATGAGAAATAAATCAGAACATTTAAAATAATCAACCAGAATTCAAGAACTTCTTAGCAAAACAGAGGAACACTTTGAGGCTCCGATATTCACTTACCCAGCCACCACCTCATCTGAACAACAGTGAGGATATTTGGATTTCTGCTAGCATGATATAATGGCCCACTGGAATTCACTTATCTGAGGCCCTTGTTTATCATGGATTCACAGAGTGATTGTCTTCTTTAGAAATGAAAACTGTCAACCAGTCAGACAATACCAGAGATAAAGAGCATATGACAAAAAAAAATGAAGCACAGAAAAAAAAATCAGTAACAAAAGCCCTCCTACCTGCCAAAAGCCTTCCTACCTGCTGTTATCAAAACCCTGGGTCCTAAGATTTTGTTTAGCAGCACAATGGACTAATTACAAAAGGCTTTGGTACCACATACGTTGTTCTCATTATCAGGTATAGGAGAAGAATTAAAAAGACAGTGCTAAATTAATTTCATTCCCAAGATGAAATGAACAGTTGTTCAGGGGACCAGGTGATACAGGGAATTAACAGAGCTTTGAACAAAGAAGAAAACAGTGCTGAGCATGGAAACAGAAAAATCAAAGGGGTCTAAGTATTCATCAGCTACCTTAAATTAAGTATGAAACTGAAGAGCTGAGACAGCAGACACACAAAGCATTGCACAGGCTCACAGGTGTCTATTTAACACAGGGAGAGCAGTCCCTGGCTGGGAAGGGTTCCTCTGGGCAGAGCCAGGTTTGGTCCAGAGCCAGAGCTAGTGCTGATGTTTAAGAGATGGGTTAGGGAGATGAACAGGCAGTATCTGGGGTAACTTGTGCTTGTTTTAGGCTGCACCCTTCCTCACATTCCCTAGAGCTACCATCCATGGCAAGCCAAGTGGAAGGGATCGCCTCCATCCCCCAGACCATGTCCCATCCCACCAGACTGATGTCCATTCCACAGGGTGCTCCTGGAGTGGATAAAACTCACTGCTGGAAGACCAGTCTGATTAGTCAGAGACACCAGAGATATTATGGATCTCTTACCAGTTCCATAAGAGTCAAATGTGTTGGTTTTAAGACCATAATGATGCAAGGAAAGTCCTTGTTCTTTCCCACCTTATATCCAGCTGCAAGGCTGGCACCTGGAAAAAGTAAAAATCTCCTTGTACTTACGGGATCTCTCAAAGGAGCTGGCTTTTCTTAGAGTGGGGGAAGCCATTCATATCAGATGCAAAAGGAGAAGCAAACTTCAGCCTTGTCATGCAGAGAGGCCCTTCACCAGCACACCTCCTTGAAGTGAGAATACACCTGAGAACAAAGATGTGATTCCTTGCAAGCACAAGAACATCCTTACTCTCTGTGTTCCTCTTACAGGAGCCTCTGTGTGGCCTCTTGCCCTCTGTTTTGACCACAAACAGTTTGGACACAAGAGGCATCAATCACCTGATCTTATGCCCGGTTGGTTTCTGGTGATATCAAGCACAACCACAGATGGGTTGGGGAACCTTCACCCCCAAGACTGGGAGCCAAAAATGCCCTTTCTCACACACGGTGGCTGTGTTCTTCATATTCTGTATTTTCCATTATTCCTGTATGTTGAGGTGTAGGGAATGCACATACCCTCAGGGGAATTGGAAATCCTGTTTGACCCTCAGCACAGCACAAGACTTGTTCCCAACCATTTTGTGTTCTCTCCTGGGTACCCCAGATGGGAATCCCATTTTTCGAGCAGTCCTGCTCAGCTCCCTCTCAGAGGCAAAGGCCAGGAAAAGCTGGCTCTGGGGGAGTGCCAGAACCCTCTGAGGACCTGTTCTTTTGTCTATCAAGCAAACTGAAAACAAAGAAGGTAAAGGATGGGGCCATTTGCAATTAGAAAATGTGAGGATGGAAAGAACTAGCTTTCCCACCATATTGATTTCCCAAGGGCATTACAAGCCAGCCTAACTTTCTCCTAGATTTTTGGCTTCTCTGGCCTACTCTGCTTTCAGTCTACAACTTAGGCCCTGCTCTTCACATAAGTAGGAGGAAACTTGCCCCAAGCAAGGGAACAGAGGGAATCGTAGTCAAAAATTGCATGTTTCCCTACCTTGAAGGCACCCTTAAGCATTTCTGCATGAATATCCACACCTAAATACTTTTTTGTCCCCTGCCTCCCTCATTCTCTCTTGGGCATTTATCTATGTAAGAAGGATGACAGCATTTTTAAAGGAAGAGCTAATTGGCTCAGACATAACTGGATGCTACATGAGGAAGGGCACTCATCTCTGCTTGATAGATCAAAACACTTCTGCTTTCTGTTGCTTAAAACATGCATAAAATTGGTCAGAATGGAAACATGAGATTACAAACAACTCAAGAAGTTGCCACAGTCAAAAAGCCTAAATATTTAGTTGATTTGTTGTTTATGCAAGAGGCGAGCACAAACCCCAGCTCTACTCACCTGACAAGGAATGCACTGAGCTGTACTGATGATGCCAGACGGCAAGTGGCACAGAGACTTGCCCAGTTGCCACCCATGGCTCACAGTAACCCAGCTTTCACCCTAGCCTGGAAAAAATGAATGATTTACTTTTATAAGGAAAAAGTCAAAAGTCTTTAAATGTTACTGAAAGACATTTTTCTTAACACCACCCACATAGCCTTCATTTTTTGGTAAGTCTCAGAGTAAGAGCCACACCAAACAAAAGTTTAGCAATCCAAATTTAGATTTTCTAAAGCCTCTTTCCTCACTGCAGTATTTGTGGGCACCTTACTGAAGTGTATTTGCTTCAATATGTACTTCAGTTGTTCCTTAAAGGGGTAAGACCCATCCCTCAAACATACTGCTGAATCTTCACCAAAAAATGCAGTTTTCCATTAAAAAAACCCAGCTGAATGTAGCTGGAGAGTTTGGGTGAGAAAAATCAAGGTTGATCACAGCTGGCCTTTGGCTTGAGCCTGCAGCCCTGCATGAAACCCTCCACTGGAAGCACAAGCATCTCCATTCACTGCCCATGTAATGACTCTGAAGTCAGATAAATTAGCTCAGCTTCTTCTAAAAAGAGCATAAACCATTTTTTCATGATGTAATTCCAAGAGAAAGAAAAGAAAAAATATGTTGGGCTCCAGACACCACACACATCTGAGTCCCACTTTGTCTGGAAACAATACAAAATTCACATGCAAAGCATAAGGAGGACACAAAGGGCCTTGTCAACCCCTATGAACTCACAACAGAGGGTTCCCCTCTGAGCCTATATAAACACCATATGCACTTCTGGCTCTGAGAAATCCTGGGGACAGCTATGGCTGGGTAAGAACTGCTGGGTCAGAAGATAATCCAGGAGAGAGTGTGACAAGCTGGTTTGTTAGACAAAGGCCAGCACAGTCCTTGCAACAACCCACCACACGGCACAGTGCCCACTGTGAGGAGCTTTGCTCAGCTGCTGAAGGCAAAACATGGACAAAAGATTATTTGAGCCCTAAATAATAGCTCTTAGTGGAGAGCCGAATCTCTGTGCCTTGAAGAGCAATGCACTTGAGACTGTCAGATCCCTGAAAAATGCCAGTAATGCCCAAAGAGGCAGGAGATGAGCAGAATTTGCTACCCTTTAGTAGAAAAAATAGGTATTTAAACTGTATGGTCTAAAAAGTAAATACTCCAAAAAAAAATCCATGAGTCCAGGGCTGCTCAGGGCAGGGTGACCCTACTGCAGTTGGTTGCTGACCATTTATGTCATCCCAAGTCACTGCGAAAGTATAATGTGTTCAAAATGGATTCTTCAACAGAACAAATACTTCTTAAGTGCCTCAGCTCACCAGATGAGGTACATACATATTGTCTCTCACCTTGTCTGTGCATGGCTTCTCACCTTGTCTTCTCTACACACTTAGTTCTCATGGACAAGCAGTTGGAAGTGTGACACACAGGGGCCAAGGGCTGCATTACCTCCTGCAACTTGGACTGCACCTACATGGTACAGCCATGCCCTAACTCCCCAGGCTGCCAGATGAGATAGAAATCCCAGTGATGGTGGGAACTGCTGCCATTTCTGTCAGCACAGGTGGGCTGAATACCTTAGATATGTGGAGTGCTGGTCCTGAGAGACTAGAGGTGGAGAACTGGTAGAGATCAGTTCTGTAAATGAGACACCACCAGACGAGTAGAAAACTCTGGATGAAAAGCTCTGCTCTCCTTGAGACCTACTGCAAACCAAACCCAGAGCTGTAGATCCCAGTGTGTATCACAAAATCACAGAATAAAACTGAGTTGGAAGGCACCCTCAAGGATAATCAAGCCCAACTCCTGGTCCTGCTCAGCATCATCCCCAACAGTTACACCATGTGCCCAAGAGCATTGTCCAAATGCTCCTTGAACTCAGTCAGGTTTGGTGCTGTGATCACTTCCCTGGGGAGCTGTTCCAGTTCCCAACCACCCTCTGGGTGAAGAACCTTTTTCTAATATTCAACCTAAACCTCCCCTAGCACAACGGTTGGGGGCCCTGCAGCCCACAGCCTGGAGACTGGCTCAGGTGCTGCTGCCTCCCAAGAGTTATATTTATTATTATAGAAAAGGCTCTAAATCCCTGGGACCCCTTAGGGCACTGATGGCTTCATATCAGTGGGCTTTTCTTAGCCACATGGAGATGATGCACATTCTCACTCCTCATCTTTCACACGGTTACCTAATTTGCTCCGAAAGACAGAAGTCAGCCAGAGGGCTTCAGGGATCATCAGATCTCATACAAATTAATGCAGATTCATCTAGGAAGTTACAAGAGCCTTGAGAACGATTTCTACCTTCATTTATAGCTTGTCAATGTCTGAATAAGGTTTTCGTGTTGAAAGAAGATTCCCAAAGTAACTTCTGAATCAGCTGAAGGATCACAGCTGAAAATACCTTAGATAGTTTTGGGTTTCAGAACTCAGAAGAAGGCTTTAAAGTGGTAAAAGATATGGAGGGTATGGATAAGGGATGGAGACTAGGTCTCTCTAAGTTCAAAACTACTTGTAAGTTTTGCAGGGCACTAGTCATCCAGCCCTTCAAAAATAAGCCACACTCAAAGCTGCAGAAAGGAGAAGCACACACTGAGTTTTGCCATTGAGGACACAAAGAATGAAGTGTCCTGTCATAGTGAATCAGAAGGTATCAAAACTGCTGAATGTATTGATGGTGTTTGCCTGTCATAGGACAAAAACAAGGCTAAACTCCGAGTCCTTGGAGACGCAGCTCCTGTCTCCCCCAAGCCAGTATCATGGTAAAACCACTACTGTCCTGTAATTGGTTGCAGCATGAGTTTACCTTCTTTAAACTCCTCTCAGTCCTGGAGTCCTCTGGACACATAAACTTTCACCAGCTTCATGTGAGACATCGCTCTCTATGCAACTCTTGGAATAACATTCTGTAGCATCTCCTACCCCAATTCTACATCTCTGTTGTGGAACACAGAGGGGACAAAACTAACCCATGCATATCCTGCCTTTCTGGTAAATTTGCCGTTTACTTCATCTGAATTTGCAAGCTTTGCCAATAGTCTTTCCAGCTTGTGTGGTCAGCAGAGGTTCCCTGCTGCATCTGCTGGTCACAGCTCCTCATTCCCCCAGACCCTTTCACTCCAGCTAGTCCTGTTAGAAGCACAAGATTTACGTTTTGGTAGGGACCCATTGTGTTTACACTTTCCAGGTGACTTATAAATTTATGGTGGGTTATTGGGAACCTCAAATGTCAGACATATTTAAGAGCTAAATATCACAGGGGGCAGTGGAGAGCACTTCAAAATCAATCCATGCTGACCAATGCCTTCTCTGAAGATGATACATTTGCTTTTGGTGTTGGTCCCATGTGAAGTACTGAACTGTCAACCTTGTAAACTGAGATTTTTGGAACTCCTGATCTTCTCCTGCAAACATAGCTTGCTTTTTAAGTGTGACTGCGATCAAAAAGGTACAACTTTTGAATCTTGCATTGGCAGTTTTATTGTTAGGAAAGTCTCCAAAACTGCATAGTTTTCTCAGCTGAAAAGTTCTCAGCTGATTTTGATGAAACTTACTAAGTTAATAAGCATGAACTTAACACATGGCCCCCAAAAAGAAAAAGTAATAAAAATAAAAGATTTTTAAAAATTCTGCTGTGACCAGAGAATGAAAATATATGATTTTATGGTGTTTTTTGGTCAAATTATACAGAGTTTGTTGTGGAATAATTCCTTAAATCTGAGAATATTTTTTGCAAGATTATATTGAAAAAACACAAGACTGCAAATAGACCTACAAATATATTCATGCTAAAATGAGATCCCAGAGATTTTGCAGTGCTTTTTCCATAAATCTGAGTCACAGTGAGCAAACCTCTGACACTGCTTTCTTTGAAGTATTGTTTTACTAAAACAAAAAATGAAAATCCATGTGCTTCCTTCTATGATGAATTATTCAGCTCCTACAGAATAAGGGACAAAAAGCGGAAAGAAAAAAAAAAGCCAGGAAGCACATAGATATCACTCACAAAATGCAAGAACAAATCTAATAACTTGTGGAATTTCTGTGGAAATATGTTTTAAAGTTCTTTTCAACACAGGAAATGTGGCCTCCATTCACATGAAATGAATGTGTATTCACAAAAAATATACCAAAGGTTCTTCTACAGCTGCAGTGCAGCGAGCTGCAGCCATCCATCATGCAGTTGCTGCCCAGGGGGAGCTGCCCTTTTATCCTAATTGTGTGCAGGGCTGTTCAGCTGTCACATGTGACTCTGATAGTTGTTTCTGCAGTTTTGCCCGCATTTTGTGTACAGACTTCCATAAACGGACCTCTGGTCGTCATTTCTCTGATCTGCTCTCTTTTAACAAAATACAGTGTATCTGCAGGAGGGGAACTGTGTTCTCAAAATTCAAGCAGGCACGGTTCATCTTGTGCAATATCAGAAGGAAGAAAGTCTAAATTGATATTAAATCCTGTGAAGTTAAACACCTTTTGTTTTCGGCAATTGATGAAACAGAGACATTTATAGTTTACAATGCTGACACAGATGACTTGGATGCTTTTCTCATCAGCTATAATGTCCCAGATAGTTATTACTAATGATCATCACTTTGAAGTGGAGCATTTTACACCTCCCTCGGTACAAATTGATTTAATGTAGAGGTTGATGCTTTCTTTTTACTATTACGACCAAGTTTAATTCAAACGTAGTTGGAACATGGCAGGAAAATGCACTACTTCAAATACAACTCCTACTGCAGAGCAAAATCAGAAATTCAGCTTAACTTTCCATTAAAGCAGATCAGAAAGAGCAGTGAGTATACGAACATTAATATGTATGAAGCTCAATAGTGTGCCTATAGATGACAGCTGTATTCTGTTCACGAGGCACTGCTGGATGGGAGTGTTTTGCAGTGGTGTAAGCAAACCTCTGTATCTCGGTGGTGGTGGGAATACACCTGGTCCTGCCTCTGCCACCAGTGCTGCTCTGGAGCAGCTGCCTGACAAGAAGAATGGGGCTGGAGGTGCGCTGAGGTCACATCTACCATAGTTCCTTAGTTTTCCCTGCCCCTTCCTCTGGAGTACCAGTCACAGGCAGAGTCCTGCTCACGTCCATCATCTTGTGAGCTCCCAAGGGCAGAGGGCTGTTGCCCTTCTGGGCTGCAGAGTGCTTGGAACCACCACATGTAGTCTACCTGCAACCTGTCCCTCCATTTCTAGCTTAAAAAGGTGAATTAGGTCAGACCCAAAATTCAATTTTCAGTGGCTTCAGAAACAATATTTTCCCAGTTTGTCAGAATTGCTTGGTCCTGACTAAAATCCAGAAAAAAAAAACCCCAAAATTACACGTCTTGGTGTGATGCAGGAGGAGCTCAGACAGAGAGGAGCCTCCGAGTTCTTACCCAAAGCTGGTCTGGCCTCTGACACTCTGGACTGAAACCATGGCAAGAGGCCAAAGGATATTTTGTGAAAATATGCAAGTCCTTGGGAGATGAGATAAACAACCTTTTATAACAGATTAAAAAACAGCTTCCCTGAGAAATGACAAGGAGAGTCCTCATTTTGAAGTGTGGGGTATAAAAGATAGCTTCTTGGAGGTCCATGTCAGTCACATTGATGAGAGGAAGATAAATATAGCTACAGAAATGGCTGCTGTACTCCAGCCCATCAGATTGGCTGTGGAAACTCTGCATGGCCTCCCTTCCATCGTGTCAGAGCTGATGTTTACAAGGAATAAAATACATAATTAGGCAAGCAGTTGGCAAAAGCCATAATTTATCATATTAAGCAATTAGGCAGCACTGGACCGATTTGGCTGCAGCTCTGAAAAATCCGCATAATGAAACAGTGGCACTTGACATTAAAGCTGAACTTTCCTTAGGCCTAATTTTGTCTGCCATTCATAGGGAGACAAAGTTTTTTGGACCTATTTGGTTGGGAATGTGGACAGCACAGCTGCAGACCCTGACTGTTTGTCTCCACAAGCTGCCATGGCTGCAGCAGGGCTGTGCCAGCCTGGAGCAAGTGCCTGGGCACCAGCAAGGGCTGCGAGCAGGAGAAAAGCAGCCTGTTCCTGTGCTGTGCTTGGAGAGCTGTGCCACCAGCATGACTATGCTTTTTGGGGACTGGGGAGGTCTCTGTGCAATCACCACTTCCCTACTACAGGGTGTTCCCTTCCCAGGGTCACTCCCTGCAGATGTGCCTCCTCACAAGCCTCTCAGCACACAGGGTGCTGGGGTGGAGACTCGCTGGGGTCTGACTTTGTAGCAGTGCAGGGGAGAGGGAATGGTAGATCATGGTCTCTGCTGGCCCAGAAGCCCGCATGTGGTGGCTTAGCTCTGGCTCAGCAACAGCCACCCCAAAACTACACAGCCATTCTCTATTGCTGCACCCTGCTACACAACCATCATGTTTATATCTACAGAGGCAAACTGATCCCACCTTACATGGGCCTGAAACCCTCTTCTCCTAGTTTACAGAGAGAGAAGGACACTAGCTAGGATGATGAAGCACCCAAAGCATCATAGCAATGCATTTGTTGTTTGCTTTCTATCTTTGTTCTATCAGTGAACACCAGTATTTAACTCTAATGGAGCCATTTTACTTCTCTTCATGATCCTTCATTTTGGAGCAGAGAGAAAGAAATCAAAGCACAACCACAAAGCTGCATCACTTACAAGTGATGCCAATGATTTCTCTTTTAAAAGATACCAGCTTTGATTCTAACATCCGCTAGTTAAAAATTTATCCATTAAATGTAACTTTCTTCTCACTTATGCTGTTTAGTTCCACCCAGTTTAGTTAACTGAAGCATGTGGGTTAGTTTTGCTCTCTGCCTCCCCACACTAATACAAAAGTTCTTTGTTTGTAGTCTCCAGTGTTGCAAACTTAATGTTCAAATAAACTGTTCATGCCTGGAATTGTTAAATGTTTGAGAAGTCTTCTGTACACAAGATAGCTTGAAAATCTTTATAAAAACAAAATGTATCATTATTTTAATCAATAGCTAGCTAGTAATGGCAGGATTTTTTAAAAGTTAGTGTTTATTTCAAGAGTCTGACTTGAGACGCTGTAATGGGCTTTCAATTACAGGAGCTTTGTATTAGGTTTAACTCCACAATCACTCTTCACGTTCCCTGGTCATTACTCCTGAGATGAAATGCTGAGGAGATGGAGAATCCCCTGTGTTTTGCCTGCAGCAGGTACCCACTATCAATACTGCTATTATCCCTACATACACAGCCAGAAAGAATTTTTTGTGCTGTCAGCAATCTGCACATCAAAACATACTCAGTGAAGAACCAGAGTTAATGAGCTGCCTCCTTTGTGCAATTTTATCACAGATCAACAGACCTGAGTATATGAAAGGCCTTTATGTAACTGAAGGCAGCAATGGAAAAATTCACATTTTGTGAAATATCATGAAACTGGTTTTTAAAGCAACACTTCTGCTGTTTGGGTTTTTCTCTTCCAGCCCTCTCAGGGCTGCTTAGCCAACATAAAAACCTCTGTTTATATCTTCATTTCTACTTTTTCCCCCTTAAAAAAAAAGAGTAAGATGAAGGCCACTCCAGAAAAACATAATCTGCAGCTATCATATTTGCCTGCAAATTCCCTCTCAAATCTTTCCTTGCTGCAGTGTTTCCAAAACATACCATGCCTAATCACTGATACACCTAAAGCAAACTTGCTACTTGTTCTTCCTAGCGTTTTGAACCTGTTGTCACCATCATTTCCAGGTTAGATACAGCTCTGCTGTCCAGCATGCCAAATGTCTGACCAATAGGCTGTTTCTCAGGGCAGAAGAGCCATTGCTTGTGGAAATGCAGTGTGGGATAACCACCTTGGGACTACTTAACCCATGTCTTAAAATTACATCTTGCACTATTTTGCTTCTCTGTGCACCCACGTATGTTTGCCACCTGTCCCTTTCCTTGGGTGCTCAAGGGCAAGGAGAGAAGGGATGGATGGTGGGGGATGATCCCAGTGTTCACCCAGTGATGCTGGGTGCTTGGCAGGCTCCTGGGAGCAATCAGACCCGAGGTTGTGTTCATGCTATGGGAGGATGCTGGAAAAAGCCATGGAAGGGAGAAACATGTCCCACTGGAGTCTCAAATTTTGACTGATTTTGATGCAGCAAATGCTATGTTTTTTTGAAACAAGAAAAACAAAATAATGATTCTGAAATATTTGTATAGCTCTGAGACAGCTCAAAGGCTCTTCTCAAAACAAAGCTGATGCAGTGCTCACAAAAATGCTGATTTGTAGGTTAAAAGGTGATGTCATCCAGTTTGGAGCACTTAGACCTCCATGTATGCACTTATTCCAAGAAGCAGAAGTCAAGGTTCAACCTAAGAAGAAACAGTCATGTTTCTGTACCTACTAGATCATACAAGACTTAAAAAACATCTCTTTGGAAGAATATGACCTAATTATGTTCCTTCTGTCTTACAAATCGACTGCTCTTTCCAGCAGGTTGGGAAGCTGATGAACACCATCTTCTTGTAACTGTGAGAAACCCTTTCCTCCATGTGTCTCCTTGCAGCAGGCAAATCTGTTGCCTGAGATGTGAGACTAAGCAAAAGCTCTAGGCTGGTGCCACTGGAAGGATGTGCAGTTTACAGCATGGATGTTTTTCTGTCTTGGCTTTCTGAGCCAGCTTCAGGGGTGTAAGATGCACCAACAGGAAGAACTTGTCCACTAGCAGAGGGTCTCAAAAGGCAGGCACAAAGCCTCAGACTTCCTGATGTTTGCCTACATCTAGTCAATACAGTGAGATATATCTCTACATATATATCTCCCCATCATTTCCTGAGCATATGTAACCCTGCAGGCAAACTCACAGCATGCTGCAGCCAAAAGGTGAGGTTATCATCTGCAAATCCATGTTCAAGAGCACTGTGAGAGCTCTGGTCTCTCAGAGACACCCAGGCAAATGCCTGCTGCTTGCAATTAAAGTTATTTTTTGTCATGACCATCTTCAAAAACTTATTCCCAAAGTAAAAACCCCATTTGTGCTCTAACAAATGCCTCCTAGGCCCAAACAGATCTTTCACACATGCTGGTGCAGCTGGTGTGACTCCATGGGTTTATGTAGGGTAAACCTCAGATCTGAATCAACTCCCCTCTGTCAGCAAGCTCTCACTCCTCATAGGACTAACCTACCTTTCACTGTACACACGGACAGCACCTCTGCGCTGAGCACTGCATCAGCTCTGTGCTGTCAAGCCTACACTTCACTGGAGTTTATCATAGCACTGAGATTACAAAACCCTGCAGTTCCATGAGGCTGTACCAGGATCCCCCCTGGCTTAGCCTCCATGATCTCCCCCTGCCCTGCACAAAGGTTCTATCTCTTTTTTTTTTTTTTTGTCCTGGCATAACACTTGCTTCTATTCTGCTCCTTCTTAAGGGATCACTATCCTTTCCATTGACGCCACACGTGCTTTTTACCCTCGCCAACCTGAATGTCACTGCTTCTTTCCCTCCCATCCTAGTGTGTTTACTGGAGATGTGTTTTGGAACTTATTGGGAAAACACTCACCTGAACCTGGGCATTAATTCCATGCTCATGTGAGCCCCTTTCATCCTAATGCAACATGATCAGGAACAGTTAATTAGGATCTCTGTGTATCTAAAAGGTGGAAACCTCTTTTTCTTGCAGAGTAGTAGAATGCGTGTCCCTTATTTCAGTTCCCTGCCATGCTCTTTGTCCATTTGCAGATTTTTGGTTCTGTATTCTGCACATGTTAGTGATTAGCTCTGCTATTACACCCAAGCTGACAACTCTGCTGTTAAGGCTGAGATCTTGGGGGATTTGAGCAGTGAACCAAGATGCATCAGTAAATATATTTGCTAAAAGACCTTTCTTAGGTATTTGTTTAAAAACAGAAAATCAGACACGTAATGAAGTAGTTAATTAACATTTGAAACATATTGTTACCTCCATCTGGCCCGAGGATTAGCCAATACCTGGGGTCTTGCCAGATTGTTTCCATTACAATACAACGGATGATACGTCAAGAATTTCCTTGGTGCAGCAATGTTTATTTATCCTATGAAACATACACAGAGTCTTGTTTCCTTGAACACAGAGGGCAAACAAACAGGAGCAGGTTCCTTGCTCAGCAGCCCAAGCCTGCCTTTCCAGGGAGCACCGTGCCCAGAAGAAGCTCTGTCTCTTGGCTTGCTCCCAGAGGCTGCTCCTGGATCTCTTACTACAGCCTTTCAGTGACTCCATAACAAATACATTCCTCTGGAAAGTTGGAGAGCTATTTTTAAACCCCCTCACACACAGCTGTAATCAATCCATCGCCTGGCCCCGCGTTTGCCAGGACCTCTGGGGAAACCCTCCACCCACACAGTTTGGCTTCTGTTCAAGCCTCATAGGCATGACCAGGTGCTATCCTGTAATTACACAGAGGTGTGTTAATTGTGGCTATCACTTAGCCCACATGTGTGCCAAGCTAATGCTTGCGGGGTTCTCAGCAGCGCAAGAGATGAAGGATGTGATGAACACCTTCAGTGTGTGGTGCAGACAAGGCACCAGACATGGCTCACTCAGGTGGATCTGTCCTCCCATAAGGAGCATGTGAGGACAGCTCAGGAATTTTCAGCTGATCTCCCAAAGTACATATCCATATTCAGTTCTGTGGCACCTAGGCCATCATGCTGGTAGCCCAGCAGCTGCAGACAGCCAAGTGGGAGTGGCTTTCTGCCCCTCCTGTTGTACTTACACCTGCTCTGGTCCATAGTCCTACACTTGCTCTCTTGCACTGCTTTGCAGACCCCTTGCATCACTCTTCAGGGCTGTGAAAGCTGTCTGGTCTGGATCACCTCTCTATAGATTCAGATTAGCCCATGTTTGGTTTTATTTCTGCAAGTCACAGAATGAGAAAGTCAACTGTGGCCTTTTCTTTGCTATTTTTAATATTTAACAGACCAAATTAAGACTTTGAAATAACTTCCTAATCAAAAGTCCTGAAAACCCCTGAGAAGACAAAGCATTCAATAAAATAATAAAGATTTTGGTGTCAGGGTAAATCAATAAGAGAACTAAATAAATCAGTGAGAAAACTAAGAGACCAGTGTAGACCTGCCTAGGAAAACTGCGTGTGTCTCACGCAGTGGAAGGTGTGCAGGGGCTGGAGCACTTCTGCATCTCAAAGGAAAGCATTAAAGTCACTGACCGCTCCACTCATTGTAACAGTGATACCTGAATGTAAACATTTATGGAAAAAAATCAGTCTGCAGGAAAGGAGGAGTTGTGGTCTTTTGTGATGGACTAAGGCTACAAAAATTACTCCTAGAGTATTTCCAGCCTAAAAACACACACGGTGCCTTTAGAGAGGGGGAAGAGGATGGTGGACTCCCCACTGCTCTGTGATAGGGCAGGCTGTGCTTCCCGTCAGCACCAGCTGCACTCAGGAAGGCTATTAATTAATTTTATAGGCCTTTAAAATTTGTTATGAAGCAGAAAATGGTTTTCAGAGAAAAGCAAACACACCCTGTGCTTTCTCCCCAATTAAAGCTGATGAGCCACACTGGCTTAGCCAAGACAACAAAACAATGAAAATAAGGCAAAAAGTTTCAAAGTGCAAGTGGTCAAATCAACAAAGAAATGTTTTCCCACATAAAAGAAGAAAAATAATTAAATAAAGTGTTGCTCTTTAGAGCTATAGAAGGAAATGAATGTCTAAGGATGGAGAAGTGGCAATGGTAAAATACAAACCCACAAGCAAGAGAATATGCAGGTCTAAGAGAAGGATGCATTGACTACAAAATCAGTAGTTAGAAAACTTCTCTGCAGCAAAGACCATTACAAGGCAATTGCCAAAAATAGCCAAACTCCATATTTTAATACTAAACAGGTATTTTCAGAAGCAATGGAAATTTTTCTAGTGCAGCATTTGTACACATAAGAATAATTATTGCCTGCAGTAGCAGGAAGCTTCATGAAGGATTTGATAAATAAAACTGCACAAAACTAAAGCCAAAGGAAAACATCAGGGAAAAGATCAGTGCAAGAGACCCCAGATTATGCAATTTCATGACAAGTGCAAGAGAAAAGCCAAGTTATGAGACTGAGTGATTCAAAGTAAAAAATACGCCTAAGGACAGATCCCACGGGCAATGTGAAGTTTGATGATCTTGCTGGGTCTAAGACAGGAACTGAAATACCAGCAGAGATAAGGTTGGGCTGTATAATGTCCAGCCCTGGAATAACCCAAGGTTTCCATTCAAAATTGCCAAAGCCCCAGAGAGGAAGACATTTTCACCACTGTATGCTGGAGTGTTTCACAGTCCTCCCTCTGCTTTTGCACAGATGGAGACTGGAGGCAAGCCAGGAGAGTTGCAGCAGTAGGAGAGGAGAGACCATTTCCCTCATCACTGCTGACCAGAATCACTGCTCTTACCCATGCTCAATTTCTTCCAATGCAAAATGACAAGAAAATCCTTTCTAATTCAGATCCAGCAAGGAATGAAGGTGGTCAGAGCTGAGGACTGAAATCATCCTTTTAAAAATGCAAACGTTCAAGTGCTCCTGTTTTCAGCAGCCACCTACAAAAAACAATTGGAGTGAGCTGCAGAACAGTCCTGTACACTTTAAGACCCAAATTCCCAAAAGAACAGGAGGGAAGGGAGCAACGTCTGAGGACGGCCACAGTCTCTGGGTACCGTGAGTCTGCTCACATCCAGCACGGTGTCTTCTACAGACACGGAGAGAAAAAGATTGCAAAGGCTGCTTTTGAAAAGAAGGAACTGGTGCATTACAAATGTCATCTTTCACAGCAGCACAAGATTCCTTAGCACTGGTGCTTTGCCACACCAGCCTTGGGCTGGAGCTTTGGGAGCACAGAGCAAGCAGAAGCTGCAGCTCTGCATGAGGAACATCTTGTGCGTAAAGACCAACTGTGAGGAAATGCAAATCCAGACAGGCTCTCTACAGGGAAGACTTAAGAATATTGACTTTTAAATTGATTTTTTTATTATATGGCATTCCTAGAGACATGACTTTTACCCTGGCACAGCAAGTTAAAGAGATTATTTTTAGGTGATTCAACCACCAGACCCATGTGACTCTAATACCTCCCATGCTTTTAAACATTCAGTCTTTGGTTTTTCACCAATATTTACACAAATAATATAATATGGAAAACTCAAAGTGCTCCTGTGCCTTCCTCTGCTAAAGCAGAAAAACAAGCCCTGTTCCTTCAGCCACAGAGGTGATGGGAGCAAGGCAAGTGAGGATGAGGAACAGGCAGATGCCAAGCTGAATATCAGCAGTGCAAGTCCCAGGAACACAGCATGGGATTGGACATGGCTGATTCAGGCATAGGCAGAGCTTTTTACGCACCCACTTCAAATTCTGTGAGGACACTGACAGGGGTGGGTCACAGGTACCTGCTGGGAAAAGCTACAAGCTCTGCAAGATTTGCAAGTGATTGTGTGTGAATAGTCTTGGAGAGCCAACAGACCATCCCTACAGCTCCAGCACATAATGTATCCAAAGAGAAAATACGTCTTTGTAATTAACCCTCCCCCTAGAATATTGATCTGCACTGCACAGATTCCCCTAGACCTTCATTAGTAACTACTAATGCTTAGAATATAATTAATAAAATCCCAGAGGGTGTTTATCCTCTTCCTTTTCCCTTTTAGGGGTCATTCCTTCTTTCTATTCCCCCCAGCTATTTTTTCTCATGTATCAAATAATTTTACCGTGCTGAAGTTGTTTTAGTACAGATGCTTTACCTCCTACCGCTGTGAGCCCATCACGCTGCTCTGTGACCACAGCCACTGCAAGGAAATAAACCTCAACAATATCTCAGCGGAGGAGTATTTGGAAGCTTTTAAAGAGCAGCAGTGCCTGTGGCAGAGCAGCCTTTCCCACTGCCACTGACAGATGGAGATAGAATAGGCTTTCTTAGTCTCTTTTTAGAGAACTGATGTGATGGCAACAACAATCTGCAGACCAAATTGCAAGTGTCTCCCCAGTTTATGTCTCAGCTCCCATCAGGCAAACCTCTCCTGACAGAAGATCTTGGTCCAGCCCCAGACACCCACATGTAGGTGCCCTACTGAGACCTATTTTCTGCCCTCACCATTTGGCTCATTTTTCACACTGGTCCAGTCACTCCTTCATGGCATCTTAGCCCAGCAACAGCCCTGAGCAGCCCATTTTTCTAGGCAAATTTATCCCTGCCAGCATTTGTCCCTCTAATGTCGACTCTTGCCCTATCTGAAAGGATGTGTGGAAGCCTTGAAAATAAAGACCAGAGAAGGAACTGTGACAACAAGGCCACATACACAGAAAAGTGACTTCTTTCTTCTCCATTCCAATCCAAGTGAAAGTTACTGTTGATGGTAACAGAAGATATTTCAGGCAAAAATGGGATTTGTTAAAATATACTAACATTTCTGTGTGTCCTTTTATACACAGTAATAGCTCATCTTTCTTGCAACCTTACCATACTCTTGAATTGTGCTGTATCTGCAGACAATTTTTTACTGGATGGGCCAAACATGTTTGTTGGCTGTAAATCTACAAATTCTTAGTTTCCCCAAATATCTTCTCATGTTCTGATACAAGGTGAACAGAAGTTTTTTACATATATGTATACATGATGTGATTCCTGGAGGGGTCCTGTGCAGGGCGAGGAGTTGCACATTGATGGTCCTTGTGGGTCCCTTCCAACTCAGTATATTCTATGGTTCTATAATTATTATTTTATATATGCTTGTTATCTTTGATCCAAGATATATATGTATATGTAAAATTCATTTTACAATTTTCTTTCTTACTGCTCCCCTTTGTAAAAGAAAAGCTTTACAGTCCCCCTGGGCTCATTGCTGCCCATCACTTATTTACATCCTTTTCAAGAAGGGCTGAGCAGACTTGAGCACTGTCAGGTAGCTGCAGCACACTTCCAGGTGAGTGCCCACATTCCTCCTTCGCTTTTCTTTCTGCAGAAGTTGGTTGCCTTTTATATTGCTGCTGCAGTGTGAAGCAAAGCCTGTCCTGAGCACACAGAGGGATGGCCAGATTTGTCCTCCCCAGCACACCTCTCCCTAGCAGTACCTATAATTTAGACTTTAGAAATGGATGCAAGTATTTCACATTTATTTCCTAAATAGGGCAAGCAGGGATTGTCTGTCCTTTCTTCAACTCAGCAGTAAGCCACTTTAGTACATTTACTGACAGCTAAAAATAGACCTCCCATGCCTCTGCTTCCTCTTCTGAGTCACCAGCAGTTTTCTGACCAATCCATAGTTGTACAGCAGATGGTTGGGCTCCAGTTCAGAAGGTGCTGGGCATTTAACTCCAAGCATTGGCACACTCACAGTCTTCATCCATTGCCTTACAAGGGTGTGCTCCTTGGAAAGTGATAGGCAATTCTCTTACTAACAGAGATGCTAGGCATCAAGGAACACCAACATTGGCTCTGCATTACCTGCAGGGCAGGTAAAAGCAAATCATCAAGCCCTCAGGATCTGTTAAATGATGCAGAGCCTGCAGTGGGAGAAAATCTGCAGTTCCAAGGAAGGGGGGAATTCCCAGGAAGCAGAAAGGGCACATCTTGGTCTGAGCTCGGGGACTCCTGTTGGAATGCAGCCAGCTTTTGCACAAGGCAACTATAACCAAACACAGCCAGTCCTCTCCAAAGAGCTGAGCAATCAGAGCACTGTGCAAGACGTTGTACCAGTGCTGTGAGAAGCCAGAAATATGGCTAAACTCCTTCTCTCTGCAGCCTGCAGCCCTAGTGATGGGAAAGGTGCCCTGCAGGGATACATGCTGTGAAATCATGCAGTGCCTCATCCCAATCTCTAACCTGCCAGCTTTCAGCTGCCCTTAACCTTGGTGACTTGGTGGTACAGCTGGGTTTGGCAAAATGCAGTGACCAAGCAGCAGCTGCTGGTGCATTGCACAGCCCTTCACCAGCTCCAGGGATTTCCACAGGGTGTGTGAAACCCAGGGGAGGCCCAAGGTAGCACTCTGCTTTCTTTCAAACAGCTGGCAAGCCTAAACGATGTATCCTGTCCCTCCAGTGCACCACAACAGGCTGATTCCTGGCACCTCTTTTAGGAAACTGAGGCAGGGACTGCTCCCGGGCAGTGAGGGGAGCGGTGAGACCTTGGTGCCATGCATACATCCCTAACATGTTAGATACACATGTCTAATAACCCCTTTTAAAAGAAAAAGTTAATTAGATTTCTCTGATGAGACAGCATGTTTTACTGGCTGGAACAGGAGACAGGATTTCTGGCTTCCTTTTCAGGATTATCCAAAATAAGTAATTTTCCCAACTTTCTCTCAGCATAAGAGTAATTATTTATGTAATTGTTTATTTAAAATCTATTCAGATTTTTGTTATTGTTTGCTCTTTCTGGCTTGTTTTTTTAATTGAAAGTAATTTAGTATACTTCCACTTTTAAAAAACAATCCAATTTTAAATATTCCAGGTTGGTGTCAGCTTGACAGCAAGAAGGTGGGTGTGGGGATGTCAGAAAAGTTATTTATTTTGGGTAACTTTGTTCCTAGCTGTTTCTTCTGGGAGGTTCAATATACCACTTAGCCATAGGTTGTTATTTTAATATGGCATTACCCTGTTTAAAAGAGGGATGAGTTCAGAAAAGTGGGACCTTGGCTGCCATATGCCACCACGTTGCTGGGTTTGAGGAAGGTCTCTTTGGACCCAGCACTTGTCACCCAATATCACTGTGCATAGGCAGGAGTTACAGGAGAGAGGCACCCAGTGTGGGGATGCTTTTCACAGCAGGCATAAGGGCAGCAGCCAGGATAAATGGAAAGGGTTAAAAGCCACCTAGGATCCTTTCTTTCTTCCTTTACACGGTGTTTAGGCAGCCAACACCTATTGAAGACCTGGCCTAGTGACCTGGAAGGATGGCACCCCAACAGACAACCTGGGCTCAGTTTTCATCCGGGACCATCATCACACGCACAGGGTGAGGATGTGCACCTGGGGCTTCATCCAGGGTCTGTAGCTCTGCTGGAGCAAAGCTTCATGGCCATGGCTGAACATGCCATTAGGGCGTAGAGAAGCAGTGACATAGCAGTCGCCTTGCAAGGCAAAGGTTCTGATGCTGCACTGAAGTGCCAGGCAGTAACTCCACTACAGAAATTGATGGTGGGGCTGTTCACAGCAATGTCCCTGCCGGCCCAGAGTTGGGGGGGGCACAGTGGCAGTAGTGTGCCTGTCACACACTGCACTTGGGGCCGGAGCAGCTCACCGCTGCCCTGCACACCAGACACCCATAGGGCTGGCAGGAAGGTCCCGTACTGCACTGTGAGGCTGCAGGCTCCAGGGGACCTCCCAGGTGTCCTCCTCCCACCTGGTCCTTCACCTGCTGGAAATCTTGACCGGCCCATGGCACACAGGGCATGAAACACCCCTCAGAGCCACTGGCACGGAAGAAGAGTGGAAACACACACTGGGTCCAACATTTACTGCGGGCTGGAGAGGAGATGGCGCACCCAAGTGACCAGGCTGTGTCCCAGGACATGATAGGGGATGCTGACCCACCGGATCACCCACCCCAGAAAGCTGCCCAGTTTCACCATGGTACAAACAAGTTGTTTATCAGTGCCACAGCATGAGGGGAACATGCAGAAAGTCCTGTCCTCAGGGCAGAAAGCATGTGAGGTAATTACTTGTCTCACATGATGCTGTAAAATCTGGAATAAGTGGGTAACAAAGAAACTTTCTTCCATAGGGTGGAGCAGCGGGTCATATCCACAGCCTTGCTCCAGCCTGTGCAATAAACCTGATCCCCCAGCCACTTGCTTTGATTTTTTCCATCACCCGCAGCCTGGCAGGGAGAAGCAGATGTTGAGAAGACATAGGATTTCAGAAGGAAATTTGATTTCCCTTGAGTTTACCACTTCTCCCTCCTGGCTCTGCTTGTCTTTTCAGCAGCCATCAGCAGCTCCTATACACGCAGCACACTCCCCTCATTTCCTAGCTGTACCGGGAGCCATCGTAGTAGGAGGTTCAAATAATTGTTTTTGCAAGAGCTGCTTTCCATAAAGCCTTTTGAAGGTCGTGCTGATTATTTCCTCCCGAGCATGCAAAGCACCATGTAATTATTACAAATGTCACCTGGTGAAAAAATCACTTCCAGTCAATCATCTCAGCCTGAAGATAACTGCTGCAGCTCTTCACTACTGCAACAAGTCAAACAGAAGTGATGGGGGTCTCACATCTCTCCTGCCGAGACTTATATTGATGCCTAAAACAGTCTACCTGAAACAGAAGCCAAGACAACTTAGGAGAATAAAAAGCAGACAAATTCATTAGAGGCCTTCAAGGTTCACTCAGGGCAAACAAAGCCCCCTCGTCAAGCTGCACCCAAAATGGACACCAGGTCAGGAGCACTTCACCTTTTGTAAGTTCTGTTGTATTAGCCTACTGGCCCTTAATTCTCCAATCACAGCCTTAGGTGATGATGTTTACCACCCCAGGCCTGCTACCCGCAGCTCACTGTTCACAGATTTTCGGGCTGTAGGGCAACGAATGGGTCCTTGGATTTTCATTCAGAGGAATTATTTTGCCTAAAGGTGCTGGGAACAGAGGTTTTAGCATTTTATACTGCACCAAAGCTACAGATACATGAAGAATAAAAACTAGATATTCTTAAGGCATCAATATATCCAAGCAAACACAAAAAATATTTAATAAATATCAAATAATATTCCTGAGAAGCCAGTCCATAGACTCACTGCTCAGTAGGATCTGCATGTCGGTGGATCACGCAGGATCCTTCTCTTGCTATGCATATTCACACAAGGCAGAGAAGGTTGTGGCTTTTTAATTCTAAGTGCAAACAGACCCTGTAAACCTGCTGCCTCACAGCTGCTGCAGAGCAGGTGACTCAGTGACAAGACATCAATTTGGCTCTGCCAGGACAGTCAGGCACAGGAATGCCACCGGTCCCAGCCTTTTCTGCACTATTGGAGTCCTAAGCCAAAAGCAGGTAGCATATGGCATTAGATAATAATGGTGTGGAACGTTTTCTGCTGTAGGGCTCTGGTTCTATTCAAACTTAATTTGTGATGATCACTACTTGGGACAAAATATTTCATATTTAGTTAATGCTTGAAAATGTGATTGCTCTTTTTAAAAGACAAAGCTTAAGATTAAAGGTGATTTGATAACATCAACTGCAATTAATGTGTTTAGTAAATGGAGACACCTAAAACACATATATATTTATATAATCTGCTTATCTGTTCCAAGCATCTTGGAACAACAGCATCTTGTTTTATCGTAAACAATCAAAGCTGTGATATTGAAAAAAAAGTATTTAAAATGAGCTCTTAGCACACCATAATTATGAGCACTGATCTAAACCACTCAACAGGTAAATATCTTGGTTCTAAAAGCAGCTGTTAAGGTGAGCCTGAGACAAGGTACAAGCCTCATATTTAGCAGAGCACACAGGAGACCGGACTCTATACACAGGCAACTGTCAAGCATCTATCAGGGATGAAATGCGGAGCAGAAATACATGATGCAAATTTACCTGCTTGTATGTGTGTCTTGTCAGAATTACTGGCAGAAGTAAAAAGGACACAGTTGACCAGAGTAAAAAAACATTAATGGCATCTTAATTTACCAAACGGTTGAAGAAAAAAACCTTCGAGGGTTTCACAGGGTTGAAACAGAGGAAAGAGCACTGGTGCTGTACTGTGCCATTCAACTAATGGTACACACCCAAAAATGGGCTGCTGCTATAACTCTGATGCACCAAATTAGCAAACACAGCACATATTTTTATATTTTTTGAAAATTATTTTGTTTTGCCATTAGTAGCCGCCATCTAAGAAACAATAGTGAATTCTCTCTTAGCAGAGCTTTGAGTAAAGCTGACACAAAGAGAAGGATCCTTTTGCAGAAATGCTGGAGGAAAATTACTTTGTACAGATTTCATCTCCCTAAGTCTAAGCAGTGTTCTGGTCCACTTACTGAAGATGTCAAGGAAAACAGCATTCACAGATGTTAGAAAATACAGTCCCAAGCACCAATCTCACACAACAGGATAGCATCAGAAATAAATGCCCTCGCACCCACATGCTGACTTATGGCCAGGCTAGTGTTCTTTGCAAATTGTTTTAATAAAAATTCCATCTTCATCAACAATTTTAATAGTGACCTAAGAACAAAATCAGATGTGTTAGAAAAGAATGCCATTCATTGGACAACTCAATGGCCATGGAAACCTCCTTGTCAGAACAAAGTATATACTGGAAATCAATACAGGTATTTTACCTACAGAAAAAAACCACAGGACTTGTGGTCCAGCTGCTGTAAGATTAGAGATTTGAGACCTATTTTGGAACTGATCTGTCACAAAACATAGAATAACCAAAGAAATCTTTAAGGAAGTTCTCTGGTATTTTCTAGTTGGCAAAGAATAATCAATGGAGCAAAGTTTCAGCACAAGGTTAAATCCAGCCTTGCCCAGAAGCTGTCTCACTCCGCGTGATCACTGTGTACGTTACTTGGAACGTGCAGGGTTTCTATTGGCATGGAGCTGAGATGCAGCAGGAAACCTTGCTCTGACTCCAGGCACCCATGAGAAGTATTTCTCATGTCCTGTCATACCTTCTGCTTGTTCCTATACCCCATGGCCCAGCAGAGGACAGAGTCATGTCTGTGGGACCTGGTACTGGTGGGTGCACAGCCTGGCTGGGACACAGGCATTCCCAGGGGGGATGCTCAGGGATCCTTGCAGTGAGAAGACTTCCCCTCAGCCCTGTCTGTTCACATCAGAAAACCATTTCAGAAGATTCTATATTTCTGTTCTGACCCCTGGTAAGTGACTGTTCATGGCTATCCTGCAATACCACAAAAACCACCTTCTGATACCAACTACTGATGTGACTTAAAGCTGATGCTGGGTTTCCCCATGGAGGGCAGAAGAGCTGAGCTGCTTGAGAGGTGGGAAGAGGGGTCCCCTCTCCCCCAGCACTGATGTGCATCTTTCCCTTCCAGCATCCATCTACCTCAGGAGATGAAGCAGCATGGTGCTGCTGGAGCCTGGAGCTCCAGACAGACTATTTTTAGATCAAAGGAAGCCAGATGCTCATTAGATTGAAGGCAATTTCACCTCTGCAATATGCAATTTCAGTGTTGGAAATTGTGAGAGTTTAACAGAGCCCTTGAGGATTTCAGTATTTGTCTGAAAATTATTTGGCAAGTCTTGAAGCAACAACATTATTCTCTCAATGTATCCCAAAGCTCTGACAAGATAAAACCTTAGAAAAATTCCTTGGTTTTAGAGCAGTGTCCAGTACTTGGTCATATTAACCCATACCATATTTGCCATTTTACTTAAAAATGAAGACTACTGCTTTCACCTGATCTGTTTTCCAACATGAGGTCTTGATACTGATCTTCCTGCTGAATCAGGAACCATGCTGTGCATGCTAAATCACCCAAAACAAAACAGTCCCTAACAGATAAATTATATGCTTTCAAATAGTTCTCTCGACAATAGCTAAGCTAGTTTGTGTTTGCTTTTGACTGGGTAGTGTTTTTTCTCTATTAACAATTTGATAACCTGTAACTGAAGAAATATTCCACTGAAGACCACAGACATGTAAAGCCTCGGCAGAGGATCTGTTCTACGTTATTCTGGTAGATGTCATAAATCTCATTTAGGAGCTTCAGAGCTTGGCAATACTTTAAAAAGGCCAGGAGAGAGCTACCAGTTGCTATTGCACTCACTGGTCTCTTCTCTCCTGGAAAGGACAGAAGCCTAAAAATGTCATCAGACCTGAAGTCTGGTTTTCATCTCAGCCTTATTCTGGCCTCCTTATATACATTTATGCTTCAGATTAGGTTTTTTGCAAGTACAGTTTTTGGCCCCTGGGATTTAATTCCCACAGCTGCAAATTATCACTGTCACCCACAAATCAGAGCAACATCTAAATTATTTTTAATTCTGTGTCATAAAAAAAAATGGATCCTATAACAATATATGGGGATTTCGAGACTATGACTTGTCCCAGAGCATTTCAGGTTCAGTTTTTTAAGATGAGTTTTTTCTTCTGAGATGACAGGTATAAAGACTTCACCTTGCTGGCAACCAGCTCTTCAATTATATGCTTTCAATTCCTTTTCAGATAGAAGTGAGCAGACTGTAAGATGGAAATGAAAAACACTCACTGCAGGCAGCTGGAAGAAAAACAAAACAAAAAGGTCATCTTCCCCTTTGTCTGCTCACATCACACCACAGGTTACACTAACTCTATACTGCAAACAAGCAAAGGCTCCATCTTCCCATTTTGTCCCTCAGTCCCCCAAAGGCACAAGCACATAGGCGTTCTCAGTACAAGATCTTACAAAGGATCACTGGAAAATCCTGCCAGGATTTGTCTCTTACACATGTCAAGGATCTGGAGATCTCACCTAGCTAACCTTTGTCTTTAACATGTTTCCAGGAATACTTACAATTCTACTGGTAGCAGAAACCACTGAATACCTATCCCATTTCTCTGGCTGTACAACTCTGGCCAGCTCAGTGTAAACTTCCCGAGCTGTAAGACTGGTAAAATGTCTCTGAGATCAAAAGAGAGCAGTGTAAAGAGACTGTGACCTGAGTTGGGAAGGCAGCGGGGCCCCAGATGTGTGTGTTAGCACTTCTAGTCATCATCTACTAACAGAAAAGGTCCCAGCTCTGAGGAAAATGCACTAGAGGAGCTAGATTTCATCAGTCTCAGCAAGGCAGTGCTGTGGTGTGCACAGAGAGAACAGGTCTCTGTGGACAGTTTCAAAGAAGCTGTAGTTTCTGCAGTGGCAGAGCACAGGGGGGATGCAGGTTTACATCCAGAGAGGGCACAAGGGCACCTCAGCTGCAGTGTTTGGCCTCCAGCGCAGTGGTATAGAGGCAGAAGGACAGGAGAAAACCCCAGGGAAACAGCTGCAGCCCCTGGGTTTGTTGTTTTGCACCTCCTCAGCTCTCATTGTCATTGTGTGGAAGTGGTGGTGATCAAAACCTCCTGCAGTCCCAGTAGGCACCATTAATAGCACAGCCTGGGTGAGAATGGGCCCTTGAGGCCCAGAAATGAACCAATTCAGAAACTGATTCTCAAAGCAAAGATTGTTCAAATTCCAGAGTCAGTGATACGTGACACTCCACTAGCCCACCAGCAGCAATGGTCAGCACATAGCAAAGAAATTGTGTTTGGAAAACGATTTCAGCACCACTATCAAAGTGCAGTGAAGCAACCGATGAGCTTCGTTATTTTTTACCATCCCCTAGCATGTTTTGGGCCTTAAATTGGGGATCACAATGATGCAAGTGGGAGGGAGTGCTGAGGCAGGTGAGTGTTAGAGTGGGACTTGAGGGATGATGCCTCAGCTCTGAAGTGTGGTCAGCATCAGGAGAAATGGCAGGATTGTACCAGGAATTCTACAGGATCTCTCTGAAAAAAATTGGTTGACCTGCACCAGAGGGTCATTCTGCAGAAGTACAAACAAGTTAGAAAGTATAAGGAACTCAGCCAAAAAAACCCCCCAGAAAACACCAATAAATGTGTTTTAATTAATACAACTTATTTCCCCTAAATATAATCTTTCTAGTGAGAAACCCTTCCTACTCACTTTTACCTACCTAGATATTCTGTAATTTACCATGCAGCTTTAGAGAATGTTCCAAGCAATCTACAGTCACATACACACACACACACACACACAAGACACACACACACAAAACACACACACACACTTTCCCCTGCCATTTGCTCTTAGCAGTGGGTAGGAAAGAGTCTATTGCAGTTCCTCGCTGCCGGTAATGCTATAATTGGATAAACTATGAGCGCGTGAATGAGCAAGGCTGGACTGACAGCACAGCCTAAAAAGCTGACAAGCAATCAAAAATAAATGGAGGAAGGCAAGAGCACATACAGCCTTGAGAATAAGCCCATGGGCACTCTAATGATCCCTCCTTTTGTTTTTTCCCCCAGCTGGGTTTGATGCAGCATTCAGCACCCTTACATGCAGTAGGAGTCAGTAGCACATTCAGGGGTGCATGTATCTACACAGAGAAATAAGACATGGGTTTTCCATTGGTGCTGTGTCTTCTCAACATCCTCTGAAACAAACTGCATCATTGCCACTTTCTGACAGCCCATAACTGACACAGTCAGTATTTGCATCTGTTTCTGGCTGGACGAAGTACTGAAGTTTTCCAAAACCCACCATGCAGGATTTCAGCCAAGATATAGTCATAGGGAAACAGGACAGAGAAATATAAAGAACATGAAAAAGATTACTGTCAAATAGTTATCCATGCTGGCAGACTGTCCAGTTGACTTGATAATGGTATTTCTAATCTATATTAGGAAATAGTTCTCTCCCATATCCCCCAGCACTGCTCCAGGTTATTGCCTACACTGAACAGGATTCCTGTAGGTGGGATGCACAGGCAAGGGGCAGGTTGCCTGTTTATAACATGGGTGCACAGAAGGAGGAGAGAAGGAGGCTGGGTGCTACCTATTGTGCTCTCTGGCATCTGAAGGCTCAAAGCTGCCACCTTTCTGCCACTTGAAAGCAGTTATCCACCTCCCCCCTCATATAGGGAAGTGGGAAGGCAGTGATTGAATAGAAGAGTTAAGCAGGGCATGGGCTGGATGCTGCTGTGGGGCAGAACCAAGGATCATCAACTCGGGTTACACTGTCTGTACATTCTGTTTTCTCCTTTGAAGAGTGCAGCCCATGCTCTCCCAGGTGGGAAGGACAGGATGCGGAGCAGTAGTGTTTTTCTGACAGTCCTGGAAAAAAAATCGATGCACTGGTCTGACCCGCTGCTTGCTATCTCCTGCACCTCCAAGCTCAATGCCTTCCTTCTGGCACTGCATTGTATCTGGGAAGAGAAAAACAGCTTCTCCTCCTTTGTTTCAGGGCACTGTTGGTGCCCAGGGCAGCACATATCAATCACTGCTCAGTCCCAAAATTAGGCAGATGTCCACCACAATTGCGAAATCTCAGCTGCTTCAGCTGCTGGAACAGGAGTATGTGCACAGACTTGATCTCATTTGAGTCCTTTTACTGGGACAGGCAGAAAGCTGCTTCCTGACACATGGTGGAATGGCAGAGATGGAAACCCAGCTCCCAGACCCAGGTCCTAGGAGCCACACAGAGGAAACCTTTTCAGAGTTTCTTTGATGAGCAGATCACCTGGGTGCTCCCATTACCTCACCCCTTCACAAAAGGAATATATATTTTGGCTGAAATTTTTCAGATGTTCTCAGTTTGAGGCAAACACCTGGTATGCAGAATTTTGGCCCCAACAGTTGAAAACTGGCAAAGTCAAAAGAAAGAGAAACTGTGACGCTGTAGTGGAAAGTGTTAGGCTATTTTAACACTCCACAGTAGTTCCAGCCATGTCACTCTCTGGTTTCGGATGCGAACCCACGGATCAATGCAGTGTTTAGTTGTGTTTCTAAACATCCGCAGAGATTACTGATATGAATTTGTCAGTTTTGCCCTAGGACTGGATCAACAAGGAGATAGGCAATTACAGAGATCTTATCTTGCTTACCTACTGGCAATGTTTTTTGTCTCATTAAGACTTCTAAATGTAAACTTCAGGCTTTCAGTTCCCTCTGTCATTGTTCTACCCATTGAACTCATTGGCAAAAGACAGATGTGTTTTACCTGATCTGGATTTTCCCAGCAGGCTTAAACACAGCTCATCTGGCTCCTATCCAGCAGCAATGAAATCTCAGGTGGTAGACGTGCCACCTCCCCAGCAAGGGCACTCATGAGCCAGCATGGACATCTTCAGGTGTGCAATCTGAGGATGTCACAGGGAAGGGTTTGTGGAAGGGGGCACAGACTGGGAGAGCAGGAGGTCAGGTCTCTCTATGCAGCTGATGTGCCAGATCTGAGCCATGTCAGGATTTAAGCCTTCTGTATCCTATCCACAAGCACCCAAAATGCCAAGGGCTTGGGCTTCTCAGCTGATCTGTGCCCTCTCTGCTGGATGCAGCAGTGCAAACCCTTGTTTGATGCAAGCGGGTACCAGTTCTGTAGCAGTCACACAGATTTAGGTCAGACACAAGCCCTGACTGATTTTAATGACATACACTGGAAAGTGAAGCAATTGCTGCTAAGTCAGCTTAAAAAAGTTAGAGCTACGTGATCCCTGCAGCCTGCAGCAAGTTCCCAGCAGCACAGACCTTGCTGGACTCCCCCAGCCTTACTGCACAGCAGGCAGGCACAAGCCATGGGCTCCAGAGCCTGGCACAGACACCAGGTTGTAGCATGCACTTCACAATACCCATCCTCCATGAAACAGCCCAGTGAAGAAACCTGCTCTGGACTTTCAGAACCCACTGTGGGGTACTGAGCTCTGCCCAAGCCCACAGAGGCAGTGAGGGTACTCAGAACGGAGAAAGAAGAGTCCCAAAGCAGGGCTCATTTGAAAAATGAAATCAAATTGGTCCATGGGGATGGTGCACCCAAGAATGAATGCCTGTGGGTGTCCTTCACCAGGGATCTCCTTCTGTAGTAAAGCTAGTCAGAAACAGCATGCCTTTTGCTTGCTTGTATGCTGCTGGATGTTTCACAGGCTCCAGCAAGGGAAAGTAAAGCTCTGACTTATGCAAAGGAGAAAAACACATTGCTAGATCATGTAGAGCTTATAAGCGTGAGTTTGCATTCCTAAAATACTTCAGTTTTAGTAACCCTTTGGACAACAATTGTATTTAATTCCCTGTAGCAAAGACACATGAGCTATCACCTTGGGGGTTCGTATTTGTGAAGCTCCATGCTTTTGAGTTAGACTACTACTGAATAAAAGGTCAAGCATCCTCCTAGCAGATGGTTTCACAAGAGAAAATGTAAACAAGCTCTGCAAACCAATATGAAACAACACTGGTGTTTAGACACTGCCACTATTTCATCCCCTATGTAAAAAGTAGTGGGCTGGTATTATTTGTAAAGGAAGTCAAATGAGCTGATACAAATTAAGGCTTTTTAAAGCAAGGAAGCTTACCATCATATCCACACTTATAGTCTAGACTCTAGATTAAGCCCCATCTTTTAACCATTTAGGATTCTGGCAATAACTACCAGGAGAGTTTTAAGTTGGTATGTAAACACTTAAACAAATGTCAGCAGTTCTAATACAGTGAAATAATGCTCTCATGACCAAGAACACAAAGATATTAAAACCAGCCCCAGCCTTTTCCACTGACTTCTCATTGCGGATAGGACTAGAGAATTTCTTTCCATCCTATGTGTATTCTGAACCTCAGGTAATGGCACAGACTGTGTCTGCTCCCCTGTTAGAAACATTGATTTGGGGAAGAGAGCACCAGGTTGGCACACGGGAGAGGAAGAAAAGATTCACAAAACACTTGTTGAATAAAATACACTTGCTTTCTCTTCCTTTTGGCCAGGCTGTCTTTAACCTGCAGGGAATGGCCTGGCCATTGTATAGCAGCCAGTGTGGTCCAGTTCTGATGCAATCAGTCATTCAATATTAAATCAAATAGCTACAAAATAATTATTAAATCAATTACTCAGATCAAAAACCTATCCTGAATATTGTGATCATCCTCACCTCAGTTTCAGAGGAAGTGAGAGCTCAGCATCCTGCACTGTTGCATCCTGGAAGGAGGAAACTCTCGCATGGATAAAATCAGGTCTCACACAAATGCCACCAAACACTGTGATTGTCACTTCTACTTGCCATCTGGCACACAATATAGGTGGCTTTGCAGAGACATGTAAGAACAAGAGAAAGCACCTAAAGCCCGTGGCCAGGCTGTAGCAAGAGCTGGTTGTGGCATGGTCTGGTGTGGGGCACTCCCCGTCTTCCCAAAGCATGCAGAGCACTTTGCTCCATGGCAGAGGCATTCATTAGCCATATATAGGAAATCCCAAATCTGACCACTGCGTTCTAACTAACTTGCTTATCTTACACACAAGTGCTTGAGTGGCAACATAATGGGCTACGATGAGGAGGTCCCACCAGCCATTTGCCCAACAGGAAACACCAGCACACCCTGCCCTGCAGCATCCTTCACCCCTGCAGAACACAGGAAATGGGCCAACAACCTCAAACTGGTGGTTTTCTGGGCAAAGAGTTGCTTGGTGATGTACAGATTTTTCTTGCCAAGAAATATTTTGGCATTTCCGGCTCTGGCAATGACGTCAATGTTATCTAAAAATTCGTTTCATAGCTCTTTTAATTACTCTTGGCAAATTAAAAGTCAGTATTTAATACTGTTTAGCTCAAGGCCTGCTGCCCTAGGCAGCTGCAGACATAGGTAACCATGGTGGCTGTGGTGCAAAACAATCTAGAGAACTTCTGTGAGCAACATTTCCATGAGGGCTGACTGGATGTGGAAGTCATAAGTTCAGCAGTGGCTATTTGTACTCTCTTAATGTTCAGCCAGTGTGCTTCATTTCAGAAAAAAAAACATCTTCCCCACCAAACAAAAATATCCATCCCACAGAGATATGCCTTCTGCAGCCTGAGCTTTATGCACCTTCCTCTCACTCAGATTTGTCACCAGAAATGTATCTAAACCACAGCTTTGTCTCTGACAAGCAAAAAGCGTTTCCTTCATTCCTTATTTGTTAACGTAAGGGTTCAGGGTTTGATGTCTGCAGCCGTGCTGGAGTTTTGTACCTCAACCTTGTCCCTGCCATGTCGTATGTGCCACCACAGTGTCCCAGCCAGACTGCTGTGTCTACCCCTGGACCCTCCACTCCAGCAGCAGCAAATTTTGTTTACACTCACTCATAATTTCAGGAAGCAAGTTCAAAGCTGGCACTCAAGACATCTCACGAGCCCTCCCACTGTAAGTGAAGAACAGGTTTGGGACTACTTGATGAAGTTGAATAGACTGAAGTCTATGGGACCTGATGACATGCATCCTGGGGTCCTGAGGGAACTGGCTGATGTTGTTGCCAAGCCACTCCATCACTTTTGAAAAGTCATGATGATCACACAAAGTCACTGGTGACTGGAAAAAAAGGGAAACATCACTCGCATTTTTAAAAGGAGAGGAAGGAAGATATGGGGAACTGAAAAGATGTGCCTCTGTGTCTGGCAAGATCATGGAGCAGATCCTCCTAGAAGATATGCTGAGGCATATAAAAGACAAGGGTTAGGGTTAGGTGAACCGAGGTTGCCAGTACAGCTTTACTTAAGGCAAATCGTCTGTGACCAATCTGGTTGCCTTCTATGATGAAGTGATGGCAACAGTAGACAAGAGAAGATGACATATGCCATCTATCTACACCCTGTAAGGCCTTTGATATGGTCCCACATGACATCTTTGTTTTCAAGTTGGATAGACATGAATTTGATTAATAGACTATTCAGCAGATAAGGGGATGGATGGATGGATGGATGGATGGATGGATGGATGGATGGATGGATGGATGGATGGATGGATGGATGGATGGATGGATGGATGGATGGATGGATGGAGAGATGCAGCCAAAATGTCTTGGTCAATGACTCTGGGTCTGAGTGGAGGCCAGTGACAAGTGGTGTCCTTCAAGGCTCTGTCTTGGCACCAGTGTTCTACAATATCTTCATCCATGAGTGCAGACTGGGAGAAGAAGTCGTTGAGAGCAGCCCTGTGGAGAAGGCCTTGAGGGTTGTTGTGGATGAAAAGCTGGGCATGAGCCAGCAATGTGCACCTGCAGCACAGAAAGCCAGTTGTATCCTGGGCTGCATCAGCCCATTAGAGGATGAGGAGAGTCACCTCGCAAACAGGGACAGAGACAAGGCGGAGATGTTTAATGCATTCCTTGTCTCTGTTTTCAACATGGATGGTCGACCAAGGGGGTATCAGTGCCCTGAGCTGGAGGATCATGGCTGCGAGAATGATCAACTCTCAGCTGACCCTCACCACAGTCTACAACTTTCTTGTGAGAGGAAGAGGAGGGGCAGACACTGATCTCTTCTTTCTGATGACCAGTGACAGGACCTGAAGGAATGGCCTAAAATTTTGTCAAGGGAGGTTTCGGTTGGATATTAGAAAAAGGCTCTTCACCCAGAGGGCAGTTGGGAACTGGAAGAGACTCCCCAGGGAAGTGATCACAGCACCAAATCTGACTGAGTTCAAGGAGCATTTGGACAATGCTCTTGGGCACATGGAGTGACTCTTGGGGATGGTGCTGAGCAGGGCTGGGAGCTGGACTTGATGATCCTTATGGGTCTCTTGCAACTCGGTTTATTCTGTCACTCTGTGAAAAGAGGGATGTCCAGCAGGTCAAGGGAAGTGATTTTCCACCTATTCATTCTGCCCTCATGATTTGGAGTGCTCCATCCAGACCTGGGGTCCTCAACACAAGAAAGGTGTGGACCTGTTGGAATGGGTGCAGAGAAGTGCCACAAGGGTGCTCAGAGGGCTGCAGAGCCTCTCCTATGAAGACAGGCTGAGAAAGCTGGGGTTGTTCAGACTGGAAAAGAGAAGGCTCTTGGGACATCTGACTGTGGCTTTTCAGTACCTAAAGGGGCTTATAAAAAAGAGGGAAAGGGACTGAGCAGATATGAGCAGATAGGGGCAGGAGAAGGGACAATGGTTTTAAACTGAGAAAGGGCAGTTTTACATCAGATGTTAGGAAGTAATTCTTTACTGTACAAGGGATAAGGCACTGGAACAGGTTGCCCAGAGAAGCTGTGGATGGCCCATCCCTGGTAGTGTTCAAGGCTAGGCTGGAAGGGGCCCTGAGCAAATGGGTTAGTGGAAGGTGTCCCTCCCCATGGCAAGGGGGTTGCAGCTACGTTATCGTCAAGATCTCTTTCAATCCAAACCATTCTGTGATTCTATGATTCTATAATGAGGAGTGCTGAGACTCATATCCACAACTGAATGTTGTCCACAGGCTTTTAGAAAGTGGTCGGCCATATGGAGTCTCAGGCCACATGGAAAGCACTGCAAGCACTCTTGTTCTCAGGAGCTATAGGGTTTGTATTCTCCATTGCTCCCACTCCTCCTTTCCCTCTTCTCCCCATTATCATGAATCCATTACACCTTTGCACAATAACATCCTTCATAGGAGAAGTCAAAACATGTGGCAGAACATTTAAACACAGCTGCATACATTTAATTATGTTATTCTGTCACCACACTTCAGTCAAACAGAGAGAAACTGGGCAGTAGACAAAACCCCTTGATTTCAAATGTTATTAGAAGGATGATTTTTTGAACCATAAAGCATTTTATTAACTTGTGTCATTCCTATAAAAGCATTATAATTCAATGCACATCACTCAGCTAAGAAAACAATATTGCATCTCTATGGCAACCTGCAATGAACAACATATTGACCATCTCCAAAGACACAGGGAATTGCATTATTCCTATATCATAACGGTTTCTACTTAGAGCTTGTCTTGTGCTTATACATCTTTAGGATAAAAAAAAAATTAAAAAAATTAATAATTGTGAATCATCAGGCTTCCAGCAAAACATTTGATGCAAGAAGCATTAATTTTACTTCCTGTAGCTCCTGCTTTGCACAGAAGTGTAACTTCATTCATACTGCCAACATTTCTCTACACAATTCCCAAGGAAAATACAAAGTCAATGACACTATGTGCAATCTTGATGAAAGCATGAAAATAAGGCCAACTGCTTCTCTGCCCCTTTCATGTCTGATCTTTTACACTGTTCACGTCTCCTCAGCTGTTACAACACTGCACCATCACATCAGATGTTTCTTTATTCCTCAGAGCTTAGCTCAATGAAAGAGAGAAAGTATGAATTTCAAAAAATGATATAGGTCTGGTATAAACTAGAAAAAAACACAGAGGACACTGTAAAGGAAAAAGGCTGCCGAGCATGAGTGGGGCACCAAGATAAGTTGTGGGGAAAGTGGCTGCTCTGCTGGAAAAGGGCAGCACACAGAAAGAAGAGCAGGCAGAGAGCAACACGCTGGGAAAGGCAGACACTGATAACACAGCAGTGGAAATCCATCTCCAAAGTCTTTTAAACGCTTTTCAGAAGGTTCACGGCAGGCTTACAGTGGAGAGGTGCTCACTGATTCACTCATAATTATGTCTTTCCACAATAATGGGACTCTTCGGCCAGACATGATGACATTGTGCTCACTTTGCCTGGTTGTAAAATTGTAGCCATGTTAAAGGCAGCACAGTTTTCGCCAGCTCCTTGCACATGCACCTCAATAAAGCTTCAAGATTTAGGGCATAAGTCCCTGTCAAGTAATCAAAACTAGAAGGACTGCTTCTTGGTGAACAGATTATTCCATTTCTGACTATTTCACGTTTTTTCTAATTTCTCAGAAGCGTATCAACCCAGAAGAGATGGTGCTGGAACAGAAAGACTGCAATTTGTGTGTATAGCATGTTCCCTCCCCTTTCCTATCATTTCTACATAGGAAAATTCAGTGGTTCTGGCCACATTTGAAATGTTATACTGCAGAATGCTCCCCAGCAAAATTAAGAGACAAAGAGCAGCAAATAGTACTTTAAAAAAAACACTTGGCAATGCTGAAAAGCAGTAACATGCAGTATAATTATGTGCCATGTTCCAGTGCTTGGTGCTGTGTCCAGTCAGCAGAGCGCTGAAGGAGCCACTGGAGCTGGCGGCAGCAGCAGCAGGCAGAGCCAGGGGCTGCTCAGCCCTGCCGGCAGCAGCACTGCCAGATAACTGAGGAGAAAAGCTCTGTATTAAAATTCAGGAAAACTTCTGCTCTGTATCAGTCTGATTTGATAGTTGATTTAGCTTCTTTGTGCTCGCCCAGCACTCGGTGGCTGAGTTTTGTATTTCATGTTCTCAGAGAGCGGATGACCTACTTTTCTTGTATTATTATTCCTGGTTTCAGCAGCCTGCCTCCCCGGGAGCGGAGGAGGAGTGCTTGTGGTGTGTTTGTGGAGGATATACAGCTGGGACTTGGTTGGTGAGTGATTTGGAGAGAAAAGGGGTAGCGCTTTCAGTATGGTTTCATGGGAGGTGAAAATGTATTCAGCCTGCAACACCACACCCTGCAATGGGGAAGTCTGTTTACAGAGGGGTTTGAAACAAAAATGAGCAAAATGTAAAGTAAGTAAACTTCCTGGCAGAGATGGGGTGGAGGAGAATGTGTGAAGGGTGGGAGGAGTGGAGTGAGGGGCGGGAAGTGGGGAGGGTGGTTTGACCATAGGTAGCCAGGAGGAAGATGCATAGGTTTGGCCAGCTCTTCCAAAGCCCCTTCCAGAGCCCCTGGTGGTTTACAGGCAGTGGGGTGTGCAGAGAGAGGGTGTCTTTGGAGAAAGGACATAAGGAAGGATGATGGCAAATGTGTTAAGTGAAAGGGGGAAAGGATGGCATAAGAAAGAAAGGGACAATAAGCCTGAAAATTAAATTTTTGCCAGTGTAGGAGGGTGAGTAGTTCAAATTCACCTCGTATGCAAATGAGAAATCCTTGCTGATTTTGGGTAAACATAACTCTTAATGGGACCTGTGCTTGCAGGTCTGTTGTAGCTGAGACCTTTTTGCATCAGAGCAAGGCTTCATCCCACCTGAATGCAAGATGCAGTCAAAATCGTCTTGTAGGATCCAAAAACGCAAACCAAGGCACTGCCTCAAAAACATAGATCACACACAAGCAGGTGAGAAATGTCTTAGGTAAAGGCAGGATTTTTGCAGTCAGAGGGCAGCATCAGGAGGTCAGGAAAGGGAAGAAGACAACTTGGGAACATATCTCAGACAGAAAACAAAGTAGAACACCTTTAGGATGAAGAGCTGTCTGAAGCAGGAGTAGGACGTGTGAGCAGGAGCAGTAAAACTGACCTCCGTTTCAGCCTCCATTCCTACTTCATTTGGCAAAAAACAAACCATATGTATGTTCTTTGTAAGTAAGCATTTGCATCACATGCTTAAATTCATCACTTTAGTTGCCTGATGGAGCAGACCCCAAATAATAGCGAATTTTAATGGCCAAAGCAAACAATAACTTATTCTTCTTCTTCTTAGTGCATCTGCACAGCCTTTCTCGCAGCCCCTTGGGCAGTCTAGGCAAAGGCTTTTGCTGCTGCTGTAACTGAAGCAAGGTGCCAGCCTCAGAGTCATCCAGGAATAAAAGTCAGGTCTTTGCCCTGGATCAGGGAAAGCCCATGACCTGCAGGAAGCTGTGTATTCCTTGATGGCCATCAGGTCCTTTCCTGCACATTGAAATGCATTGGCATTCATGAGGTTTGATGGAAATAGCTTCATTTAATACAGCATCTGAAGGTAAGGAGCACTTCTCTGTAAAGGTCTAGTTTGACGCTCCAGTTTAGCTTTTCCAATACAGCTAGAGAAAGTGTCTGAAAAACTATATAAGCAGTTGTAATTGAAAGATCATTAGTCTAATACCTTCTTCCAGTGCTGGTCTTTTAGGGCACAGGCAGGTCAATAGGCCCTGACACAAGATGGTACTTAAACATGTATATTGTCTCACACATTTTGCATGCAACTTCTTGAGCAGTATGACAGCTGATTACAGCTATTAGAAAAATAAAAAACAATGATGCACCTAGTAAGGGCAAAACCTTGTCTGAATGTTTTCCTTCACTTAGAAATGGCTTTTCTAGGTCTCAAAGCAAGAAATCAAATTATATTATTGCTGGAGAGCAGGGAGAGAGAGAATGCTTGGAGCAAGACAAAGGGTAAATGACCATTTGTTTCCATGTCATCCACTGAGCAGGTGGAAAACCCAAAATATCCACTGAAGTGGAAAGGCAAGAGATGTGTTGTGTCTCTAATTTATGGCTTAAATACTTTCACGCTAATGAACCTCAGATGACAAGCAGTGCAGATAATTCATGAGTGAATTGATTGCTTATGACCCTTCAACACCAGGGAGGCATCAGCACAGCTCTCTGGAAAGCTCACCGTAAGTTGCAATTTCCAGAGACCAATAAACACTTCAGCAAAATTTAAGATAAGAAGACATTTCACGTAATTTATAGGCAGAGAAAATGTCACCAGCTTCTCACCTATCCAGAAACTTGTCACAAGCAGTCAGTTTCATGTCTTGATTTACTGAAGACGGGTCCAAATAATGTATTAAGGAATTCTGTATTTCTGCCCCCCACAGGAAAACTACTCATTAAGAAACCGGAGGACAGCATCTTTAGGCTAAGCACAATTGCAAAGCAGCCACTGATTTAGGTTTTGTACAGGAGCAACTGTGGCTGCTTGCTGTTTATCATCCTGCAAGGAACTGATGTCTGTTGCCCTGAGCTACAATAAAAGGCCAATGAGAATTAATTTGACATCAAAAGAAGAGCCAAGCCATATAAGCCTTCTTCAAAGGAGAAAAGCAGATGTGTAATTGGGTGTTCAGAGTGAGTTAGGTTTCTACTCACTCACCACAACCCTGCAGTGGATGGATCTGCTCATGTACCCAGCCCTGGAGCGACCAGCACAGGAGGGGCTCCTACCTACCCCCCTTCTCATCTCCTTATTTCTCCCAAAACAGAAGCCATACAACCCTTGTGGTGTCTACACTGTTATTTGTGGCTTCCTTGAGGTTCCTATTCAGTGGGAATAATTAGTGTGAACACTAAAAGCCCCTCAGTGGGAATAAAGGAACAACTGCACATCTCCTAGCACAGACCAGACGCTCGTTACCTTGCATGAATTCTCCATAAACTGTGGAAGCATATTCAGCATATGGCCTTGTTCTGCTTTTCTCCCCAAACGGAGAGCAAAAACCATATATTTTTGTTGATAATTTTCTCATATAAATTTGATTGGAAGTAAGAACATTTTTTTAATGGACTGTGTATTCTGCATCTGTGTTTCATGCGTTAAAGACAAAATTCAATCATTTCAGTGTAATTGTTTTATTTACACCAGTTTAACCAGAAAATAAATGGCTACAATAATCTTCTTCTGAGCAAGAAATTATGCAGTTCACACCAGGAGGGTAATCAGCAATGAAAAAAGTTTTATTTTCCTGACAAAGCTGGGAATTCGTGAATGCTCCCATGATGGGCAGGAAATCAAACATTGAAATTACCTCAAGTCAATTCACATAACAAAATAACAGTATTTTATTCATCTTCCCCTTTGTCTTTTCACTTCAAACAAGTGCAGGCCAGATGATTAACTTACATTCAAAAACCTGGCCTCAGAAACAGAAGATTCTTCACTCCAAGTAAGCCCAGCACTGAGACATCTCAGGGATGAACGTTGGTTCGCCTGTAGGGCTGGAAATAAAAAAATTGCTGAAGAAGCTCAGTGAGAGGGAATCTGAATGTCAGTTGTCTCTTATATCAATGGAGCTTGATAAAAGAAGGATTTGATTAGACCACATAATAACAGTTTGTCTAACTAACATGCTCAGGAGGAAGCAAGCATGGCCAGAACAGCATAGGGAGATGCCCAATCCCTGTAGCTGTGGTGACTTGTTCTCAACCCAACCCCTCATTTCCGTACTGCCCATGGAGCGCATACCCTACAACTCCCTCGCTTTTCAAACTACCTTCCAAAACAGCCACTAAGTAGGTGCTGCTCTCTAATACTACAAACCTTTCCTGTGACTTTGGAATGGCACCCAAGCATTTCCTGAGATGCACCGAAGTGACTCCAGGCTGCACAAGAGGGAGAATTCCAGAACCAGAGCTCTGGGAATAGCTCCATGATCATATTTGACTTAATATAGGGGTATGAGGAGTATTCCATTCTGGGTATTTTCTTTTTTTTCTAGAAATTATGTCATCTATCTAGGAAGGACCTGTGCAGTGAGGCAGGGATTAACTAAAATAACCCACTCAAACACATTTAATAATGTGGCCACCCAATAAGAGACTCCTTTTGTTGGAGGCCAGGATGTAGTTCTGCAAGAATGAAAGAGAAGGTCAGAAACCTGCAGCTGCCGTTGGAAATGGTGGAAAGAGCAAAAAAGGGACCCTGTCACCTCCTGTGGCACCCATGTCAAACATCCTGCACTGCAAGAGGACAATTCCTCAAAAACAGCAACGGTCCAATTGCCCCTACTGAGGCTCCAGCATGAGGTGAGCACTGTCCCACAGATGGGAAGATGCAATGGCCAGGCCAGCACAGAGGCACCATCACACTGCCGGCACTTACACGATCCCTGAGACCCAGTGTTTTCCCGTGCCTTTCTCAAGGAAGTCTGATTGCTTTGCTTTTCTTTCAGCTTTCAGCTAGCAGCTTCTAACAAGAAGACAGAGAAATCAATACAAGTTGCTCAGTGGTACCTCTGGAGTAGCTGTAAAACTAATTCAGCAATATTATAACCTTGGAAATCCACCTTATCTGAAGTGGGATGGGTTATATCCAACACTTTAATGACTTTGGACGTTTCCTTAGTACAGCAGAGAGCAGTACTGCAGAACAGAGCTAGCTCAGGGGTGCATATACTGCCAGTGCCTCACAGCTATAAAAAGGTTTCCATCTGCTTTGTTCAAATAAGGTTGTTTACTCGAAATGCCTTTGAAACAGAGACGAGAAGTAGTACAAATTGCTCTAGAAAGGAGCACTGCTATTTATAATAAATCTGGATGAAAATAAAGGTGATGACAAATGCTAGTGATTACATTGGAACCATGCGGACAGGTGGAACTGTGATGGTTTTGATGTCCCTGCAAAGAGGAGTTTTCAGGACAGAATTTGCTTTGCATACACAGACCTTGGAATAGTTTTATGACTTCTTTTTTAGTATTATTGTTCAATGGTAGGATATTGAAATTATGGCCCAGACAGGACCTGGAAGGAAGGCAGAGAGTGGCTGTGGGAGCTAAGGCCGTACATGGACATTTTACCTCTCAGGGCAGCCTAAAGGAAAATGGAGTGCTGAGAGGTCCCACCAGTGCAGATCGCTGCCCCTAATTGATCAGTCTGCATTTTCAAACCTATCTTTTCAGTGAATATGGGTATTGATTTTTTTAAGCTGACAAATCTTACCAAATGAGAGAAATCCTGCAAGGCTTGAAACCTGTCCCTTGCACTAGGCCTGGCTGAAGGGCTTGTTTGGGTCAAGAAATGGAAGGTCGCTTATATGGTCCAGTCAGTCAAAACACACAGTGTCGAAGCCAATGAGCTCCTGTGTGCAGCTGTGCAGAAGTCCTGCTCCCCACTGCCTGGGGCTGAGCATGGAAAACAAGGTGCTAATAGCTAAAGATTGGGCATGCACTCCCTGAACCTCTCTAAAGCACCTCGGTATCATAGTCCCCATCTGCAGTAGATGTGTAGGAGCTTACAGGGTTTTCATAGCCATACATCCAGATACCAAAATGTGCTTTAAAACTGAACCATTGCCACACTGTAATTAATATCTTTATGAGTGGCAAAGGCACGAATACTGATGAAATTGCAGTGGCCCTGCACAGCTCGCTCACAGGAGGTGCCATTGCACTCTGCATTATGAGGTGCAAGATCCATGGATTTACAAAACCAGCATCCTGCCCTTGGGAGCACTTAACAAAAGGCTCTAAAGCAGAATCCAGAAAAGTATTTGAGATAAAAAAGCTCAAAAAATGTTCTGATGAGTCTTTGCTGTTTTACTCCTACATTTGCCATGCTGCATATCCAACTTGTTTCATGCTTAGGCAAAATAAATTAATCAGTAGGACTGCAAGGAAAATATTGCTAATTGAAAGATAAATAGACTCCAGAGAAACCTCCTCCAGGAAAGAGAAGACAAAATAGGAAATAGCAGCATAGGAGTAACACAACACTTGAGGAACAAAAATAACAGAAACATCAACTGTGTTGTAATGAAAACAAACATATCCAAACATTACGTGAACCACACAACCATACAGAAGCCATCATTTTTTTATCTATTTAGGAAAAACTAAGATATAAGCATGCAATGCCTATCTACAGGGAAGCCAACTGGATTCTAACCTAATTTTAGCAGGTGACCGTGATACCTCTAGATACCTCAAATTTCAGACCTGCAGCAGTTAAATCAAGGGAAAATAGGGTTAGTGGCAGTTACAGAAAGTGAGGCATTCACTGCAAGGTTGTTTCTTTCACATTCTCTCTCTCCTGTTCTCCTCCAAACAGGAACATACCACTTTAGCTTCATTTTTTCCAGACACTGATACTTTCATTTTTAAGCTTTAAATCCTGTCAGTGGTTTTTGCACACACCTCGTTAGTTAACAGACCTGTTAACAGAGATGAAAGATAGTGTTCAATATATTGCTGACTTAGAGTTATTATCTCAGGTCAATGGGGCAAAACACCCAACTTCACTTCTCTCCATGCTTTGTGTGGCAGCAGAGAAGGACGCAATGGCTTTCTCAGGAGCAGGACACCTTCAGTCCCACAGTGCTTTCTTGCCCATTGCTGATGCTGTACAAGAGGAGTTGTGGTTCCCCACAAGGCTCCCAGCAGCACACCCATGGGCAAGGATCCTGTAATACAGACAGTAATCAGAGAGGCTGAGCACCTCATCAAAAAAGTATCTTTTAAAACTGTATCTTAAGGAACATATGACAAACATCCAACACACTGTATTTTTCACCAGTCAGCTAAAGACATGAGCTAGAATAGGGTTCTCTGCCAATTTTTGAGTTTCCAGCACCTGCTACGGAAACAGAAAGATTGTTCATAAAACATCTGTGAGAGAAAACTTAGCTTGGAGTCAGGAAAGCCTTCTTTCCTCACCAATATTTCTGCAGCTATGGCTTTGTGCTCTACTCACACTTCAGAAAGAGCATCCAGTCTTGCCATAGCAATAAATGTGCAAATAAAATTTAAAAATCACTAAAAAAGAGATTGGATGAGGAAATGAGGGTGACCCATTAGACTAATGACTGATTACAGCATCTACAGCTTAGAGAGGCTGACAGATGTAAAAACTCAGCAGTGTGTGTCAGTGGGCACTGTTTAAAAGTAATGCCGGATGTGGCCACCCTTTCTTCTTGTTAGCCACAGAGTCTTACAAAAAATGAGAATTTATTACTGCAAAAGAAAGACACTAAATTAAGCAGATAAAGAGTTAAAATTTTGTGATGTTAATTATGAACATTTAAACATTTGCAGTGGCAGTGTCCTTCATTTCTCCTCCTCTACACAGACAGATGCATATATCCACACACACATTTACCTATAGAGGGAAGGTAAGAGACGCAATCACATACTGTATGGTAGAACATGCAAATATATAGACATAATTAGTGTGTAAATATATGAATTACTTGAGATTTAGAAACATAAACTCTATGACTGAAAGGAACCAACTTAGCAAGTCTGCAACCTCACATTGCAGCTTATATCTTGCAAAAATCCTTGTTGTATTGTTACTGGTTTAGGCTGTTTGCTCTGATACTTACCAACACACCTCTAATGTCTACTTTATTTACAACAGCTCATACACAGATGGTCTTGGGCCAGCCTTGTCCTTTCCCAAGTAATTGTTGTTCACTGTGATCTCTGATCTATTTATGGACAATGTCAGTGTCCCTGTCACCTCCTGGTCTCAGTGTGACTGCGCATTTGACCTGGTTGCCTCTGTAGGTAAATGTGTGTGGATATATGCACCTGTCTGAGGAAATGAATCCAAAATGATTGTTCAGTTGCTTGGTTTTCTTGTTTCTGAGGTGGAAAACAATTTCCTCTGCAGACAGTTCAGAATTAAGGGTGAGCTTTATCACTGTCACCAAGGAGAGCCTGGACTCTCGTATGGCCCTGCAGGCTGGGTTCTCTGGCCAGATTGCATCTCCCACCCACCTGAGTGGAACCATGCAGATGTCAAAGGATACCTCCATCCAGCAGAAATTACATATATTTTTCATAATTATAATAAAATCCTGCCCAGACAGATCTTCCATCTAACTTCACAGATTAAAATAATATTTTAAACTCTGTTAGGAGCATCCCCTAGTAGCCATATTGCAGAGCTACTTGTGCATTGGGGAAGCAGACCCATTTTTGGCTACAGTTATGCCGAAACATTCACTTCTTAGACTAAAGTGATCTCCTCCTGCCTGTTCATACATCAGTTAACTAATAAATACCCTCTTTGTTTTCTTCTCTTTGTCATATTCTGATGGTTTTGTTAGCTTCTTTCATCTCTTTGTCTGCAAGATGAATAAAAAGAAATTAGTCAGAAGAGACGAGAAGTTCTGCTTTGAGAACTTGAACTTGACTTTGTGGAAAAAAAACTTAGCTAAAGAGGAGATGTTGTGAGTAAGCTGGATAGGGTTTTACCAAAGACTGATGCTTTTGAAAATTACTGAAAATTAAAACTTCAATTCTCAGGTTTTATAGGTGCTTTCACAATTCGGCTTTTGATATGAAGAATACTTCTAAAAACTAAAGCAGATGATACGCCATTCCTCAGGCAGCACTGGGGTGGAAATGATTTGTACCTGCTCCAGCCACTTACAGCACCTTCATCTGCAGCTGGGCTGCCACCCATCTTCCCTCACCCCCACCAGGAACCTTCCCCCATTCCCTCATTGCTATCTGCTGCATGGATGGGAAACAACATTTCTTTGTCAGTGTTATCTGAGGTAGACATCCAACCTGCAGGGCCCCAAGGTGGGTGGGAGCAAGCCTGCCCTGGAGCCTGCATTCCCCCCAAAACATGCACTGCGAGGCCACTCTTGCTGCCAGCCAAGCGAGAAGGCACTCCATGACAGACAGAAGATGCACTCACCGCGGTCAATTAAATCCTTCTGAGACTTTGTTCCCATGCTGGGAAGAGACACTGTTTTTATCTAACAGATCTGCTTTATCCTGCTGTTTTCTCTCTGGTCTCAGCCCAGCTTCCACTGAAATCAGCAGTGATACGTGCTCTTATCCCTGGGAGCAGGATGCTCACAGTGTTATGCAAACCATTTGGCTACACTGGCACTGTGCTGCTCAGAAGCTATTTACAAAGAGAGAAAAGGTAAGGCAAATGTATGGAGGGCTACAACACAGGTCTAGTCTATGAAAAGCTATGAATGCCTTTTCTGCTTGGTGCTGCACACTATAGAAAAATAGATGCCACTTCTTCAGGTGTGATTGTGAATAGATGAAAATTCGGGATTGCAACTTTTTACTTCAGTAGGTCTCCAACAGACCCTTAGGAGTGACTACATGCTGTCAATTGCTTTTAGAACACAAAATGTAAGAGCTTCTCTTGTCCCCGTCTTGAACTCCTGGAAAGAGATTTCCCCTTGCTTTCCACCTTCTGATTTACGGTGTGATCTTGGAGAAATATACTTTTACTGACCTATTTTGACCAGACAAATCTGTCATTCCTGCAGTCATTCTGCATTCCTGCAAATCAGTTGGCAAATCTTTGGGTAGATGGCACCAAGGGTAAGCACCTGAGCAGCGAATTTTGGGGCCATGGACATTTGAGGCGGAATGCCACAGCCTCCATAGTCCTCCTGCAGCTGCAACAGCTGAACTGCAAACAGCGGAGCCACAGTGCAGCCTTGTGCTTTGTGCTCTGCCCCTCTCTCTGCTCAGTGTGCATTCGTCTCCAGTTGTCCTCTTCTTCAGAAACAAGGTCAAAATCAACACAACAACCTGAGAGCTACCAGCAGAACCGAGCGTGGTTTTCCCCTACCCTCACCCCTTATCCGCTTTATACCCCTTCTCAAACAGCACTTGATGATTTGTTTTTCTTTCAACTTAATTATCAGGAATCTTTTTCTTTAGAAAAGATTCTCTCTAAATAAAAATTCACTATAGGAAAAAGGGATTACATCTTTATGTTGCTAAAGCAAATTTTTGGTTCTTATCTTTAATAATGCCAGGTATCTCCTTCCTGATTTTGCTCAGTTAATAGGTACAAAAAATGTTCTGTTTGAATTAGGAACTTATTTTTACTTGTAGAACAAAAGCCCAGCCCCAAACTGGTAGTGGAACTGACAAAGTGATTATGCCTTTAAAAAAGAGAGAGTAACAAAAATGAAATCCTACAAAAACCTAAAATTCTGGGCCAGTTTTCTGTAACATGTACCAGTAGCAGCTCAAAGCCTGCCTGAACCAATGAGTTGGTCCCTTCCATTAATACAGGTAAATTGAAGCAGCAATCTTAAAGGACATTATGGAATTTTGCCAGTCATAGAGATTGGTAAAAACTATATGCCCCTAAAGCCATTATTAACTATTCTTTCTAAAATTACTTTTCATCCTTTGTGTGGACAAAGTGTACATTTCTGACATACACAAACATAATTTTGTGTACAAGTAGATAAATCCTTGCCTAGCAGAATAAATTACAATATTGTTTAATTGCTGTAAAAATCAAATAATATACAGCAATAATTGTATATAGCCATCCAGGAATCACAGATACAGAGCAAAGTAAAATAGCCTGAAAACATTCAGGAGCTGTTGGTGTCACAAAATGCCATTTCACTTAGTGTGTTACAGTCTGCAGCATTAATTATTGAGCTCTGCTTGGGAAAAGTCTTGAAAGAATATAAATTGCCTTTCTTTTGTATACCGCAAGAAACAAATAATCATTATCAAAGATAATTCATTCCCTCTCACATGGCTGCAGAGGCTGCTCATTAAAAATAGCAACCGAAATCAAACAATGGAAACCAAGAAAGAATAAATTAGAAGATGTCATGAGCCTTTCCAAAGGAGCTTTTACCAAGTCTGGAATTGCTCCTACTATGTGTACACAAGTTACACATGGTCAAGAGCATCTAAGCTTGCTGACACTTCAGCACAGGCATCAGCAGAAGTTCTTCACTGTGGCCACGCTGGGGTCCCCGATCTGTCCCTGTCCCATGGCTGGGCCAGGCAGGTGGCACGGGCAGCAGGGAGCCATCCCTGGGGATGCCCACACAGGCAGGGTGTTGTGGGGAGGATGAGAAAAGCCCTCTCTGGCTTTCTCTTTTCTCTGGGGACCAGAAGCACTACAGCTGCATTTCTGAAATACTCCAAATCAGGCACTGCATTTTAATAAAAATCACTCATTTCCTTAAAAAGAAGCAAGCACAGTAATCTGCTACACCATAAACACCGACACTTTCCTCCTAACTTCAGGAGATGCATGCTGGCATAGACTCAGACTTTTTCTGTTAAACTGCACATATTTCATCTCAAAATAAAAGTTATGCAACTGCATTTTGTACCCCTGATCAGGACCAACTGCTAGACTGACTCCTGTATTACACAGGAACAAGATGTTCTGTCAAAACTATTAATACCAAATCTTTCAGGAAAAGGTGGACTATTTTGGCAGCAAATCCTCATTTCCAGTGGAGAATAGTCCAAAAGGAAGTCAAAGATCCGGGCTCTGAATGCAAAACAAACTTGTAGCACTTGTAAACAGTGTAGACATATTTCCATGCAATGGGGCATTTTTTAAGCTTTTTCTTCCTTCACTCATGTATAATCTCATAAATGGCAGTTAATTAAAAGCTTAAAACAAACAAAGTAAGTATTTTGAAAATATTTCTTACTTAACTAACTTAAAACGAAGAGCTGGGTGCTTTTTAAGGAAAGCAAACTGTTACAGCACTCTGCAGGCACCAAGGCTGCTCCTGTTTCTCCCCAGGAGCTGGGACCCTCCTGCATCCCACAGCTGGGGAGTGGGAGCCTGGCTCTGCCACAGCAACAAACCCATGTGCGCAGCGCTCTGCACAGCAGCCCACACCAGACTTTGGGCTCCAAACTAGCGATTCCTCATGAGCTGAGTTGGAGCTGGAGGTCAGGATAAGGTGATACATTGGGAAAAGGGACACTGGCGAGTGTTTCACCACCACATAGATTTTTCTGAGCAGTTTATAGCTCAACCCATGCTTTGGCCATCTAGGCTGTGGGGTTGTGGAGGTTGGGAATTTTTCCATCCTGTGGCTAGAGAGACTTTAACGAGCCTTAACGACGGTACTTAAGAGACAACGATTGGGTACCTAAGAGATAACGACTGAGTACCTAAGGGACAAAGACGCACTTAAGAGACTAAAAACATAGCCAGGTGTGGCGAGAGAAGAAAAAGTGGCTGGCCGTGGGCNGGGGTGAATTTAATGGGCTCTTTCAACTCTGGCACCAGCGTTCACATCAGCTCTGCCAGGTCATTTCTCGTGGGCTGGGAGGAGTAGAGTGGCCCTCTTGAAGAAAGGAGGTTCAAGCCGATGAAGTCTCCACAGCCAACACCTGTACTTGATTTCTGCTTCAAGGGGAGAGGGCAGTAGGGTGTTGCCTTTGAACACAACAGCAGAGCTCAGTCTGGAGCATGAATTGTGAGGGAGCTTAGCCAGGCCCTTGTGTAGCCAGCCCTCAGCCATGTTCCCAGTCCCCAGCAGGGGCTTGTCTCTCCATGGGGTCTCTCAGCCCACACGTACATCACAGTTGGCACAGAGGTTGTAAAGTGGTGAGATGTTCTGGACACAAATGAAGAAAGATAATTTATGCTGGTTTCCTTGCTCTCCAGCATCATTAAAGGATAATAAATCCTTAGCACAAAGGAAAATAAGCCCAGAGAAAATAGCTTGTTTTGTGTTTGAAACATCTGTCCATTATGAAGGTATGGCCACCCATCTGAAGGAGCCAGCAAGGTCGTGCTGCAGGTAACCACTGCTCAGGCAGACAAAGAAAGTGGCAGATGCTGGTTGCTGGCTTGGACAAGATCTTAAAGACAAAATAAACACAAGGATTCTTGGTTTTGTATATTGCATCATCAAGTCACCATCCAAGAAAACAATGAAGAGAAGCTTTTAAGAACTAAACTGAGCAAGACTCACAAGTGTTGTGGTTTAACCTCAGATGCTAACTCAGCCCCACAGCACTGCCTGCTCAATCCCCCAGTGGGATAGGGAAGAGGATTGGAAGAATAAAAGTGAGAACGCTCATGGATTGAGATAAAGACAGCTTAAAAGGGGAAGCAAAAGCCACATGCACAACCAAATCAAAACAAGGCATTCATTCACAAGCGATTTCCATGGACAGGCAGGTGTTCAGCCATCCCAGGATGGGATCATCCATCAGGAAAGCAGGGCTTCATCGTGGGTAATGGGGCTTTTGAGAAGACAAATGCCAACAGTCTGAACATCCTCCCCTTCCTCCTCCTTCCCCTAGCTGTATATGCTGAGCATGATGTTGTATGGTGTGGGATATCCCTCCGCTCAGCTGGGGTCAGCTGTCAGGTACATGATACTGTCACATAGTCCAGTGCACACTACACACATAAATTGTAATCTGGCTTTACAGCCAATGAAGAGAGCCTGCTTGCTAGAGCTGTTTTCAATTCAGCGCTATTTTAGCACTCCCATTTCCAGCTGATACCCTGCACAGCACTTTTCCATGGTGCTGTGTCCAACTCATTGCCAGGACATCACAGGGAGATTGGCTGCAAACACACACACTCTACCAGCAGCATAACTCAGCATCCTTCCACCAGTGGGAAACCTATGTGTTCATTAGGCCTGAAAACTATTCACTCCAGTGCATGAGTACCACAGACTTTGAAAAAATTACTCTTTTTAAGTCTCAGTATTTAGCAAATGCTTCTCACTAGTTGGTTATCTCTTCATCAAACAAAAGCTCTATTCATGCTGTTGACAATCATAATATTTATTGAAACAGAAGAAAGAGAGTTGTAACTAATCAAGCCTAGTTCCATGGGTGGGTGTAAAAGCAATTTGTTTAATTCATTTTGGAAGTCACAGAAGCAAAGCATTAAAACTCATTTTACAACATTTATATAACTGTAATATTTGAAAAGCCATCCTCCTTTTAATTTATCAAGATTCAATTTAGCTGTTTGCACTCCCAACTGGCACATTTCTGCAGGAGCATGGCAGCAGTACCAGCACAGCAGCAGCACACGGAGGCTGGGGCAGAACAGTGCATTGCCAAGCACCTTCCAGCACCTCTGCAGGACATGTCCAGGGGTACACAAGAAAGACCTGCTCCCTCAACCCCACCAGGGACACTGAGGAGGGTCTCTCAAAACAGGAGAAGGGAAAAAACGTGCCAAGGATCTTGCCAGAACATTGTTCGTCTCCATCTGCTCTTTCTCCCAGCAGTGGCCAAAGTGGGACCTCCCCAGGCTCAGACATGACCACCAAACATCATTCTGGTCCTTGAGAACTCCTCTGTTTCTGTCCCCATAGCATTAAGCTGCCCATCCCATCCTGTCTCCCAGTCGTGCCTCCTCAGCAGCCAAAGCCTGCACCAACTCTCCTATTCTTGCTGGCTCTCTGACTTAGCTGCACACATTCCTCCCTCCGTATCTCCTGCTCCCCATCCTCTCCTTCTTTAGTTCCACAAACCTGTCCCAGCTACTTGTTTCCTTTGGCAGTATAACTCTTCAGCCTCCTGAGCATTCCTGCAGTGTCTGTCAAAATCAAGCTGGATGGAGCCCTGAGCAACCTGCTTTAGTGGAACATATCCCTGCCTATGGTAGGAGGGAATAGAACTGGATGTTTTTTAAGACCCCTTCCAGCCCAAACCATTCTATGATTCTGTGTTTTTCCCTCCTTTGCCAACAGCAGTCAGCAACTGAAACCTCCTCACGGGGGCTGGGAAAGTACCAACGATTCATAATATGCCTTACACTGCTGCACAGACAGCATTTACACATGGCTGTAGATTTCCATCCATTGCAATGACAAGGAAAGCTAGAGAAGGATTTCACATTAGAGAGGGAGAAGAAAAAGATGCAGTAAGTCCATGAAGCTTGTGCTGCAGTGCTGTATCAAATGAGAAGCCCAGTACCAAATGTCTAGAGAAAATGCAGGCACTGAAATCACGAAGCAGCATGGCTCAGAGGACAAGCTTCCACCCACTCCTAGCAGCCAGTGTTAGGAATGAGAGTTTGGATTTCTGCCACTTTTACCCTTTATTTTCCATTTTAATTTTCACCTTTCACAAGTTATTCTTCAAATAAGCTCATTCGGGATTATGTAATGGTTTACCTGTGGCTGGGGACACACAGCCTGGATGGCAGAAAACATGCCAGGAAACACCAGCTCACCCATTGAGCAGCACAATTCTGCTGCAGCCCTCATTTGTGTAGTACACAGGAACTCCTGCTCCAGTCCAAGCTGCCTTCTCCTCGACTGGGGTATGCCAACCAGCTTAAGGGCATTCAGTAGCACTGTCTTCAGCTTTCATACAACACAACCAGGCAAATACCAAGCTGTGCTGCCTTGTCACTTACTGCACCTTTCACAATGCTCTGGACATATCACAGCAGAAAATTAGGAAAAGCAGTGACACACTGTGATCCATGAGGGCTTTAAAATCAAATATACATGGACTTGCACACAAATACAGTTTCTAATTCACCCAGTCTTCTACAGTCATACCTTTTTGCTGCCCACATTGTGCAATGAGTTTGTGCAGAGTCCACACTCAGGTCTGGCCCATCTTCACCATCCATGCTGTAGGGTAGAAAAGGCAGGGAATTACAGCCCAGCGCAGCAAGCGATGTGTTGCAGAGTTTTTTTCTTTGGCTGGAGGAAGGAAAGAAAATTTGCACCAAGAACCCTCTTCCTTCCTGTCTGGGATGAACTCACAGCCCTGAGCATGTAGGTAAAACCACTGATCAAAGAGAAGCTTTTAATGTTTCTGCAGAAACAAGCCCTTTTGCAGCTGCTCCTGACTCCTAGAATTGCTGGTGTTGGTGGGCACCACTGGAAGCCTCCACTCCATCCCTCTGTTCCTATGAAAACAGGCTGAGGGAGTTGGGGCTGTTCAGCCTGGAGAAGAAAAGACTTGTGGGAGACCTCTGAGCACCTTCCAGTGCCTAAAGGGGGCTTATAAGAAAGATGGGAACAAACTTCTAGCAGGGTCTCTTGTGATAGGACAAGGACTATTGGTTTTGAAGTAAAAGAGAATAGATTCAGACTATATATAAAGAAGGGATTTTTTATGATCAGGGTGTTGAGGCACTGGAACAGGTTGCTCAGGGAGGTGGTAGATGCCTCATCCCAGGAAACATTAAAGGTCAGGTCAGACCAGGATCTGAGCGACCTGGTCTGGTTGCAGATGTCCCTGCCTATGGCAATGGGGTTGTCTAGATGATGTCTAGAGGTCTCTTCCAACCCAAAACCATTCTATGATTCTGTGATCTGAAGAGGTAGAAGCCATGCTGACCTACAGGCAGGGCTCCAGACTTCCTCCCCTGCAGCTGCAGACCACAGGAGCAGTGAGGTTTCTTACAGGCTGCATGCCCTAGTGCTTCAGAAACCTGCATGGGGACTATCAATCCTCATTGCAGGGAACATGGGAGGCTGTTTACGAGGTGAGTGCATGCGCATTGTTCTGGTCCCAAGGCATGGAGCCTGGAAACACAGCTGACTGTCAGGGAAGTAGATCAGGAAAGATGTCCGGGCTTATCAAACTGCTTGTCTTGATTCAGGCAAAGCTCTCTCAGAATTTGTTTTAATTTTATTTGGTGGTTTTCAAACCAAAGGTACTGTCAGTGAATTAACTTGGAATTAAAACAAAATACTAGTAAATATGCTGCAAAGGGAAAAGCAGATGTGGCAGAGGTAGAGTAACATTTAGATACCGCTAGGCAGCAGTTTCCAAGGAAGATTCGATACCTGACGTGAGGTTCATGACATGCACAAAAGGCCTGTCAGACTCCTGCAGAGGAAGTTTCCATATGCGCTCTGTGTATATGTATGTATGTGTGTATATATATATAGGTCCAAAATCACGCTCGATTTCTGTCAGCATCAGTTTGCAGACTCCTAGTGCCCTACAAGGAGGTGTTTGGTGAATGACTCATTCCTAAGATTTCTACTTCTCCCCGAGTAAACATTTCAAACTGCTTTCCCCGGGAGCCAGTTTTGTGTTTTCAGACATGAATCCTGTTTAATTTGTGACCCACCTTTTCATAATTTTAGGTTTGTTTTTTTTTTTTTTTTGTAGGGTGATACAATAGCTACTGGTTATTGTGTGGAAATTTGACTTTACAATCCTTGAAATATTTGGTTTTAATTATGAGTAAAGACACAGAGGAAGACAAAACTCCAGTCCCTTTGGCCACTCCTTGTGGCTTATTTTACTGCCGTTAATCACTACACATTGTTTACGATTTCTCAGCCAATTTTCAATCAACAAGAAACTGCAAACTGCTCACATAAAAGCCAGTCTGAATTACTTCTGCAAGTGAGATTTCCTCAGATGCCCAGCCAAGCTCAGCTCTTATATAACCCAGCTGAGACTGGTAGATTTATCCTAAGGATGAATTTAAACAAGTGAATCAAATTCCAGAGACTCTGACAAATCCCCACAATCTGGCATCACTGGGTGTGGGATGGGCTGCCAAGCCTTGGCAGCACGAACACACGTGCAGGCAGCTGCCTGCACTGTCTGTGGCTCGTTAACGGGGCTGCAGCCATGGCTGGCTGTGACAAATGTGGCACCTCATCTCCCTTTGGTCACTCTCCACCTGATGGGGTGGCTGCCCTGGGCACTGCTGGCACTGCTGCCCCACACCTTCGCAGAGCCCAGACGGTTGTGCTGCTGTCAGTGTGAGAGAGGAGGGCAACACCTGCTTCCTGGCATGCCCAGAGTGCTGGTTGTCTTCCTCACTCTGCCAAAAATAGTCAGCCTCATAACCAGATGCTTGCCTATGGTGGAACCTGTTTTGATAATTCTGGTCTGGACTCTGTTGCTGCTGGCATTATTTCTCCCCACTCTCCCCATTGCCTCTCCCAATATTTGGCTTGGAATGAAAAGTAGGGCTACTATATCAACATAACTTTTCAAGATAATTCTTTTACACCTTGGAAAATGAAGTCCCACAGAAGCATGGAAGATCCAACACTGCTCATGAGGCTGTATTTATAGCACTGTTGTTTCCATGGGATGGAGGCTGCCAGACATATTTTCAGGGCTTCCTTTTCCAGGACTGGTTTTGGGGGGGTTTTTTGGCTAATTTTAGTCTTTATTCTCCCCCAGTCTCCTTCCTTCTCCAACAAAGGCATGCCACCACTTCAAGCCTAAATTTACACACCTGCTCATGAAGAGGCCAACTGGATCACTACCTCCCTGCCTGCTCTGAAGCAACCCTCAAGCAGGGTATCCAGCTTCTTGAGCTTAGTGCTATTCTTTATTCCTGGGTCCCTTATGTAGCAATCTTTTTTCCAAAAATCTTTAAATATTGCTTGCCTTCTGTTGATCTCTCTCATCCTTCTCCGTCACCATTTTTGGCTGACCTTTATCTGAACATGTTTGGGAAGGTCTCAGTAGCATGATGGTTTACATCTGGAAAGTATCTAAATGTTTTTAGATACAACTGCTTTTCTTTGCAGTATATTTACTAACACATTGTATTAATTCCAAATTTGCTTTTTGTAGAAGTTCTAAATTTACCATGATGAATTCACAATATTTCTCTTCACCATTACCCTAGCTTTTGTCTTGAGGCATTTTCTGAAGTGAATTTAAAGGTGGAAAGCAGATAACACCTTCATAGTGCATATAACATTATTTAGGAGACTCTCGCAAATTAAGACTAAGGATTAAAAGCACACAGCTCAATCTTCCCTAGAAAAGAAACTTCCTCAAAATTGAAGCCCTAAGATCTTTTAAAGTCAATAGTGAGATTGTCAGAACTGGTAATAATCAATCTTCCTCAATAGTTTTGAATCTATTTATGAAATGGTTAATCCAGTTCTAAAGCATTTCTTCAAAGCAGGTAAATATTATTCCTATCATATACATTATAATTTTTAATTAAATCTCTCTTGAGCACAAAGAGAATATAATGGACACAGAAAGATTAAGTAATTAACCTCAGATCGTGAAACTCGCAAGACTCAACTACAAACCCATTCCTTCCCACTTTTAAGTCTAATGTGGATGGACTACTGATTTTGTTCATGAAAAATGTCTCCTAGTAAGTCACAGAATCTTTCACTATCTCTCTTCCTATTTAGGGCAGTTTATTTATTTATTCTATATTTTTCACATAGTACCAAAGTATTATGGCACTACCCTACTGCTAAATTCTCTCTAATTTTACTTGGAAAATAATTGCTATGGTTCTTCACTTCTGCTTGATGGACTTCCACATTAATACATCACCTTCACCTGATTTTTTTTTCTCCTTTTCTGTTATAGACAGAGGGCAAAGCACAATTTTAAAAACTCAGATTTTGATATAATTTAAGCAATGGAAATACAGAGTAACTACACCACTGGTCATAAGCAAGAATAAATTTTGCCCAGTTTTAGGAATTCCTGTTGTTTTGTCCTCTGCAATCAACAAAAAATTAGAAACAAAGATACCTTTGTCATATGATATCAGTAGCACTTCACTATTTGGGCACTCAAAAGACTGATGTGTTACAGTACAGTACTGTACAGTACAGTTAGAGCATGTAGAGCATGTAGAAAGATTTCAATAAATACAACTGCAAAGGGAATTAAGGGTAGGAGAGAAAAAAACTAGTCAGTTACCCCAGGAGACTGACTATCAGAACATTTAATTTTAGCATTCCTAGAACGTTATGTTTCATTTTATTAATTATAAAGCTGACATGATTTCATTCAAAATGGTAATTTTCACTTAAAATTTTACTTCTAAATTCTGGCATGGAAAAAAAATTTTTTTTTGACTGAGTGATGTAGTTCCAATCAGTCCAAAGTGATCTTTCAGTTTTACCTTGTACTAAAAAAGTAGGGGGGAAAATTCTCTATAAATTGGAAAGGAATTACATTTTCCAGCTGGTAGGCTTTTGGGTTTTGTTGGAGTGAGGTGGAAGGGAGCAGTTCCAAAACAATAAATCCATCATTTACCAAAATGCTCAGGTCCTGAAACAACTTGCTCCTCTTTCTTTTGTTTCAGGAATGCCTTTTGTGTGCCTAATACAGACTATTTATTTCTCACTTACCCTTTAGCAAAGACTGGTCCTCTCAGCCCATCTGCAGTGGCAGCCCCAGGCATGGCAGCGATACCTCCAGGTGGCACAATCCCTGAGCAGGCAGCCCACCAGGCCACCAAATCTGTGCTTCATCTCCTCCAGAAGCCTGTGGGATCAGACTGTCACACAGTTCTTGGATCCAGCCATGAACCTCTCTCTACTTCTGTTTGAAGACTACACAGGTGTGAAGGGACAAGACCCACCTGGACCTGCCCTGGAAGCACCATTCTTCACCAGTTCATCAGCCCAGGAGCTTCAGGTAAATCCTCCAAGGACTCACTGCCTTCTTCCTCAGCAGTCAGTTTAATTACACTTTGCTGTCTGTAGCTTTTCTTTTCTTCTCCCTTTCAATCCAGATAGTTCCCTCCCACAAAATCCAGCTACCTCCATACCTATCCCTGATCCCTTGCTTCCAACAGGGTACCCACCAAGATGACTGTCCTCATATCTCAGATTTTATTCTAGTTTTGTTTTTTCAGCTTACATTTGGCAAAAGGTATCTCTTTCCCCAGAGGGGAGAGGGCAGGATGGCCAGCTTTCACTCAAGCAGAGCATTAGAGTTCAAAAGGCTGTGAGTACAGGAGTGTCTGCTGCTGACACCACATCCTGGTTTCAGCTCTTGCATAAGCAAAACCAGACACGGGGCTCTGCAGCCACGTCCACTGCCCAAAATGGGGTTTGGCTGCCTGTGCTCATGGACAGCTCTGATGTGGTGCATCTGTAACCTGGGATCAGCTCTAGTGAAAGAGGTGAATAACAGGGGGCTGCAGTGACCCCCTCGGGAATTTCACTCCCTTGCCTGGGAGCTGCACAGGCACTCAGCCCTGGTTCCTGCCTGAGCCATGCCTCTTGCCTGTCTGGGTCCTCACTGACCTGGGTCCATAAGCTCAGCATCCCAACTGCTTTGGGCCCAGCCAAGCCCTTGGCCTTGCCTGTGTCCAGACAAGCCTCTATAAGATCTTAAAATTCATACACCAATCACACCAAATCAAAACTCATAGACAAGTCTCCATGGCATCTGTATATAAAACAGTTACTGGAGATACCTCTAGCCATGTTTTTGTATCTAGCAGTAGCAGCTTGTTTCACTCAGGTTTGTTTAATCCAAACACTAGCATATTATTAAGAAGCAAAATAAAGAAAAAAAAATAACCTGGAAGGTGGTAGAAACAAACATTCTTCAGGAAAAAATTACATGTGGGGAGAGATCACATCACCAGAGAGTCTTCTATTAGAAAAATACGTAAGATTGGAGCAAGTCTTAGCCCCATACATTTTTTTAAAAGATGTACTCATTACATATCATTACACAACTCACAATTAGAAAAAAGTGTTTCCAAAGTCTAATTCCTTCCTTGCATAAGTGACCCACTTCAATCACTTTATTTACTTGTTGAAAAAGTACCTGTCATCTTAGCACATTTCCTATTGCTCTCTTCTTAAAGGAGGCTCACTCTAAGGATCACAAGTGTTTTTCTAAATTAGCATGCTGTAATCTGCTAGCTTTTTAAAATTCATATACTACAGTAGGCCTTATTAGATAAGAAATCTCTCTTCCTCCCACCACGTTCATCCTGCCAGTGAGTATCATCCCTCACACTTTATGGTAAATCAGGGTTAGACATAAGGAAAGCAGCATTCCACTGAAACTGCATTAGGAAGTTTAGCACAGCAGCATCTAATTACTCAGATCAAATATAATGCAGGATAACTGGAATGTAGCATCCTGGTAAGAATCTGGGACCTCACTAACAATTTTTGTTTAATGGTATCCAGTAAGAAGACCCATGAGAAAGAAACTCTACATAATAAGAGACAAATAATCCTCCTGTAGGCCGGAACAATTGGTTTGAGTGGGTAATTAAATTATTTACTACTTATTGTTTGGCAGAGTGTTTTGGGATATTTGAACAGCAAGTAACTCCACAGTTAAGGCTTTTGTTGTTAACAAGGCATTTTTCTCATAAGTATTGGGAGGCAGCAAACAAACATTGACAAGTAAAGATGCAACAGAAATCCACAGCAGGTTGTGGTATTGGGGAAGCAGCTGAAGTGCAAAAAAAAAATTATGATTACTTCTGATAGCGTTGTGGTTTTGATGTGGTGTGTTTTTTATATTTTTATTTAATTAAATGGCTGCAATTCCAGGAATCAGTCTTAAAAGACCGGTGTTAACCTCCAAGGCTGTGAAACGCATCTACAACCCTTCAGCTGGATTTGGGTTCAGTAGACACTCCAGATTTAATGGCTGTTCTTGACACTACAATCACAGGCACAGAGGATCTGCATTTCTGAGAAAACAGATCATGTTGTCTGGCATCCAGCAGCTGAAATTTCAGGGACAGTTTTGAAAAGCCAGCCCTAGTCAACCTGAAAAAAAGTTCATGCAGGGATGCAGAGGCTGGGGTGCAGGGTGGCAGGCACTGCTCCCATGACACTATCCATGGCCTGAGGCACACAATGGGCCCACCAGTACGTGATGGGAACAGACTGCATGAGGTATCCCACTCAAACACTAAGTGTATTCTTCCACTTACTCACAGATGCCTTTTTAAAATCACTTTCCTGACTGAGTCAAGGAAAAGGGATCATGCACTGGTGCTATAACAGACTGCTTTTTGTACATTTGCAAATGTGCATTTGTGCTGGAAAAATGCCACATCTACATTATAAAGAGTACTCCCTTAATGAAGCACTTCCTTAAAATATCTCCTTGTGCTGACATTACTTTAAGCTCTCTCATTTCCTCACTTTAATTACTTTGTCTTAAGGAGCTTTGCTTGCAGCAATTATATTGGAGCCCTTGACTACAATATTACCAAACTCAAAGTCTGTGGTTCATAGCACACTTTCCTTGGGCATTGAAGCAGCAGTTTGCAGCAAAAAACACGTCATGACTTGTACAGTGCTACGAGTATTTTTCTGCCCCTTCGTTAGCTCAGGTCTTCTGTTCCATTCAATTTCCCTCTACCCTCCCCTTCACCTCATTGCTATACTACTTGGCTGATCCTCTGCTAAAGTACCTCTCTACAGATCTCTCCTTTTCCTGGAAATAATTTCTGGTAGCACATTAAAGTCTGTCTTTCTGTCTTTAAGTCAGGCACTTCCATGGAGTGTGATGTAAGATGTAGTGAGAAAAAGCAGCAAGATAAATAATCAGAAAGATTATGAGGAACAGCTGTGGGAGATGAGTTTTTTTTAGTCTTGAGAAGAGGAGGCTTAGGGGGACCTCATCACTCTCTATAGCTCCCTGACAGAAGCTTGTGGTGAGGTGGGGTCAGGCTCTTCTACTGTGCCTGCAGTGAGAGGATGACAGAAAGTAGCCCTAAATTCAGACAGGAGAGATTCAGATTGAATATTAGAAAAATATTTTTCACTGTTAGGGTGGTCAGGCATTTGAATAGGTTGCCTGGGGAGATTGTGGAGTCACCATCTCTGGGGGTGTTCAAGAGGTGTCTGGGTCTGGTGCTGGGCGATGCGATATAGGGATTTAGGGGTTACAGTGGTAGTGCTGTGCAGACAGCTGGACAAGATGATCCCAAAGGTCTCTTCCAACAGTGATGATTCTCTGATTCACTGCTGCCACCAGTATGAACTCTCTGCTGTGGTGTTATGCACTTGTGTCAAAGTTTGACCCTGGCCAAATGCCAGGCACCCACAACATCTGCTCACTCTGCTCTCCCCTGCCACAGCTAGGCAGAGGAGAGGGGGTAAAAAAAATGTTAACTCACAAAGAGTTCATGAGTTGAGATAAGGAACTGGGAGAAAACAAGGACAGAAACAGGCTCATGTTAAGTTACAAATGATTTATTACTAACAGAGTCAGAGGAGGCTAATGAGACGTAAAATAAGCCCTTAGAGACACTGTTTCTCCTCTCACCTTCCTCCCTCTTTCCCACCAACAGGACAGGGGGACAGGGCACGGGGGTTTGGTCAGTTCATCACCAAGATCATCTTCTGCTGCTTGGGGAGAAGAGTCTTTCCTCTGAATTGCCATGGGGTCCCTACCACGGGAGACAGTTACCTGCAAACTCCCCCAACGTGGTTCCAAATCTCACAATCAGCAGCCTGCCCGAACCTGCTGCAACATGAGGTTCCCCCATGGGCAGACAGTCCTCCCAAAAGTGCTGCAGCGTGGGGTCCCTGTTCCACAGGGTACAGACCTCCGAGGCCAGGCCATTCCATCTCAGGAGCAAGGCTTCTTCTCTTTACTGGGACTCCCACTGGACCACGGCCTCCTCCAGGCATCCACCCGCTCCGGCGTGGGGCACCTCCCCATGGGCTGCGAGTGGATTTCAGCATTCCCTGTGGACCCCATGGGCTGCAGGGGGACAACCTGCTCCACCATGGTCATCACCACAGCTGGCAGACGATTCTCAGCTCCAGAGCCTGGAGCACCTCCTCCCCCTCCCTTCTCCACTGACCTTGGTATCTCCATGTTGTTTCCCTCACATGTTCTCACCTCTTCCTCCTCCCCTGTCTAGAAAGAAGTGCGTGCATCCATTGTTTTGATTTCTTCATAAATATGTTATCACAGAGGCGTAACCAACATCTCTAACTGGCCCAGCCTTGGCCAGCAGCATGTCCATCATCTTCAGAGTCTTCAGGGATTGGCTCTGCTGGACATGGTGAAAGCTTCCAGAATCTTCTCACAGGAGCCATCTTTATGGCTCCCCCACTACCAAAAACTTGGCCAAGCAAAACCAATACAACTCGCATTTCTGAAAACTCAGCTGTGCAACCTAACCTCTGCCCATCCTCCTCCACATCCCTTGGTGTGGGAATCAATGGCAAAGTTTGTGAGAGGAACCATGGCAAAACTTATAGTCTGTGGAGCTGTGATACCAAACTGCACAGAACTGTGATCTACCACTGCTCCTGCAGTATCAGTGAGGGCTGCCCAACGCCTGTCCCTCTGCAGCACTTCTTCCCTTTCTGCCCAACAAGCACAGCCTCATTTGTGGAGGCAGTGGGGAAGGAGAAGACTCAGGACCTTCTGCTCTTCTGGCCCTGCAGTACAAGCCATATTGTTGTCAGCAGCTGCTGGCCAGGGAAGACAGTAACTCTGAAGGGCCCAAGAGGACAGTGGGTGAGCTATGCTGTGGTTGTGGTCCTGCAACCCTTGGGTAAGGGGTGATAGAGAGAAGTACCAGCACCTCCAAAACCATGTTTCGCTGTGCCCTCCATCCCAGAGGTAGGCAGAAGCACATAACAGAAAGAAACAGGTTGGAAGTGGGGCAAGAAAGGAGAACAGAAAAGAACCCCATCACTTTTCCACATGTGCTGTCTCCTTACCAATTCTTCTCATCCAAATGCTTTAGTCTAATTGAGGAACTTTTTGGTATAGGCATACCTTTCTCTTTTTCTCTGGATTCTTTTTCTTCTTTGTCTTCACATCATTTCATTAAGGATCTGGAGGCTTTCTAACCCTTGTGGGTACAAATCCCACCACTTGGTACAACCAGTAGACTACGCCCAGCTAAGGAACTCCAGCTGCTGCATTTTTATACAAAGATATCCTTCCTGGAATGTGTTTCACAAATACAGCATCTTATTGTTTTATAAGTACTGCTGTGTTAGTCTTTTAAAGAGAAAAATGAGAGGGAAAAGTCAGCAGCATAATTATTGAGAGAGGTACCATCAACCAAGAAGCACAGATAATAGAGATGAGGGGGTGTATCAGACTCAAATTATGACCCTTACTTCATAGGAGACATGAGTTTTTCTCTTTGATGTAATTCAACAAGTTAAACTTTTTCAGTACAGAGCAAAGTATTCTGAATAATATGATCCTTTCAGCAAAAACTGAAAAAAAATAAGAAAATGAAGGAAAAAATGTCCTCATCAAAGTATTCATTGATGTGGCAAAAACAGGTTTTTAAAATAAATAAAACTAGCAATTCAGTGGATAATTATTTATTATCTCTAGCATTCACACTCCCATTGGTGCTATGACCAAGTGCAAAATCATGTGGAATAATAAATATAGAAATAAGTATAATAAAAATAAAAAAAATAAAAATCATAACATAAGAAAATAAAAATATATAAAAATAATTGGGCTCACATTTTATGATGGGACAACAGTTGTTAAAGTTTTTCAGTCACGTGTCCATGTAGAAAAAAATAAGACTTCTGCTTCACCAGTTACAATGCCACAAGGCTGTAATTAATGTATTCCAGCTGTGTATCTGCAAAGGTATAAATCAGGCAGAGAAATATATTTAACTCATACGAAATCTGGACAGAGTGTATTTGTTCTTATCAATATTTAATTAATTATAAATCAGATCATTAAAACAACTGGCAGCCCATTCTATCCTGGCCATGTTCTGCTTCTTTTTAAGTATTTGAAAGGCAACATACTCCTTAAAAGGCCTTTTTAAAAAAATAATAAATAAAAGCCAATCTCTAATTTCTTAGCTGTCCTGACATGGTGATGACGGCTTATAAACTGGTGTAATAATACAAAACAGAGTTCTGATGTTTGATTTTGAACATACCATTGCAAAGAAATATTATGGAACAGTTTTTGAAAGCTCACTTGCTGTGGCTGGGGGTCGTGTATTTGTCATGGTGTTGTCCCATAAGCCACAAAAGATCAAACCCAAGGATGTTCCTGGGGCTGTCATTGAGGGGGGTAGTCCAGCCCCACCCCTTGCTGAAGGAGCCTTTGGGCTGCACACACACAGATGCCATTGGTGTGGGAACCCTCCCCAGCCAGTCTGGGTTCGCAGTCTATGCGCATCTGTGGCTGTCAGCAAACAGGTGGGTGCTGCCATACGTGGTCCTGGCTGGAGAAGCGACACTCAGTTTGGGCACAGAACGCCATCGGATGCATCCCAGCAAACACCGTCAAGTGCACAACATGAGAGCTGTTCTCCAATTAGGGCAAAGTCTGTTTTGATCAAAATGAAATTCATATGAATAATTTACTACTCTAGAGATACATAAAATGATAGCCTTTTTTCCCATAGTCTTTAGAAAATCTAATTTCTTTTAACACTAGAAAGTAGGGAGTTAATTAAACCCATCCTTCACTCCACAGTGAAAGTTAAAACAGACCTTTATGCTACTAAATGTACTGAGAATTGCCAGTCTTTGATTTTGGACAGCATTTCTCTTGTAATTAAATTGTGTCCTAACATAATCAGGTTACTTTTGGCCTCTTACTGAGATTTTGAGGACATCAAACACCCCTTCAGTAACAGGGTTGCAGTGCTGGATCCATTTCACCCACAGAATTAGGCAAAATCGTGTTTGGGCTGACAGTGATGGGGTGCCTAAGCTTCCTCCTCTTTCTCTGCATGCCAAGAGCTCTGCCAGGGCAGCTCCAGCACTGCCTGCCGCACTACTGAGGTCAGTGGTATTTCTGGGGTCTGGCCTCAGAGGCTGGAGAAAATCAGTACTGCATGACTCTCCTTCAGAAGCATCTTCTGAAGAGTGAGTGCACAGCGTGCAGTGCTGAGGATGTGGAGGAGAGTCATTACAGTGCCAAAATATTACAGACTGCCCTGCTAAGTGGATGTGAAAGATCCCTGCCAGGAGATTTAGACCTTCAGAGACTGCCCTAAAATGAACTTGAGAGAACACTTTCTGCAGTAATTTAATACTAACAGGATTTATACATTTATTTTTAAAAATCCTTCAGCATGAAAAATCCCCAGTGCCTTAGCGACAGCATGTCAGGAAACCACCTTCCAACTCCCTGGTCTCAGCCTCACTGCTGAGAAAGGAGCTCTGCAGGAATCTGGAGTCAGTCATTCCAGCACGAAATGGGGTTGTTTGCTTTATTTCTGTAGGAACAACAGGAGAGAAAGAGAAGATGAATACAGGAAAGCAACAATAGGTGCCATTTAAAGCAGAATTCAAAGGAATAAAGAACATAAACACTAAGCTGATTACCTGTGTTGGTTGTGGTAAATATGTTTGTAGGGATGCAGAAAGTGGAATATGCCATCATACAAATATGTTTTCCTCACATGTTAAAAATAATGAATATAAGTACAGTCTCTCCATGTCAAGAGGAACTGCATATCCTCAGCACTACTGACAATCTAACAGACACAGAGAATCCTGAACCAGCACAGATCTTTTCCATTATACTTTTTCACTCTATCTGCCCTTCCTTCCCCCACCCATGGATGTGTGTTGAGCTACTCTGTGGTGCAGAAAATAGCCCAAACTTCCCCCTAGCAGAGGCCAGGCATTCTGGACAAGCCTGTCCTTTGTCCCCATTGCCGGTACTGCCAGCTCCTGCATTGTTACCACAGTTTGCAAAGGGAGGATGGGGGGCCTGCGGGGGCCATACCCATGACAGCCATTTTATATTAAATCCTAAAGGTGCTGTCAAGGGCATCCCTCAATCTCTGTAATTGCACTCCTACAGAATGCAATGGCTTCAAATTATTCGGTGGTTCCCAGGGTAAAGTCCTCCACCCTGGGCTGCTGGAGCACTGCCACACACGATGCTCAGTTTACAGCCATGCTGGGGTTAGAGATGAGGCTCCTCATTGACAGTGCCTTGACACACACAACTCCTCCAAAACACCACTGATCAAGCAAGGATGTTCGTACATTTTTAGCAAAAGTATACATGCAATCTTTGTTCCACTGATTATGGCTATTCCTCTTTCTCAGCTAGGCATCATGTCTTCATCATGAGCCTGACTCAACTTCCTTGTGACAGCCTCTGCTCAAGTTGTCCTCACACTAGTCATGGCTAGTCCAGGCTTGGGACTGGATGTGCACTTCTCTACAGACCCAGTTCTCATGAATTTTATTTTTAAAAAGCATCAGGGATTCCCAAGAAACCAACAAGCTCTGCTTCAACACAGATTTCTTGTTTTAACAGCGATTGAACTTTCTTCTCTCAGAGACCAGTGGCAGACACAACAGTTAAAATACGTACCTTTGTCAAGGTGAGAAAGGTCACCAGACCAGACCTGCACTGCTGAAAGAAAGTGGCACCAGGCACAAAGACCAACTGCCATACTATTGGGATAAACTGCCATGTCTCCTTCAAAGTGTATTTTACATGAACAGCTAAAAGAAATGCAATATATTTAGGGAGGAAGTGATAGGGCACAGGAAGAGCAACTGGTTAAAAAAGGTTTTAAAGCAGAGAAGAATGTGTTTTAAAGCAGAGAAGAATGTGTTTTAAAGCAGAGAAGACAGCTTCTGTTGTCAGTTCAAAGTTTCCTTGTAAGACTATTCACCTACCTTATGTAAAAGGCATCTGTAAAGAGTTCAAAAGTTTCCACAAAGATCCCTACAAATCTAATTCTTGCCTAGATGCAGAAGCAGTCTAAAGCTTCTTTCAATCTATTCATTTCCTTGAAGTATATCCAGATTAAAAACAATCTCTCCAAAGAAAAAAGAAAATCCAAGCACCTATTAAATCTATTCCCTCTGATAAATCTTTGTATCTGTATCAGGTGTCCTCAGCTCCCATAATCCCTGTACTTCAGCCTGACATTCAATAATTTTATTAAATGGTAACTTCCTAAGAGATTAAATGAAGATTCATTCTTTGACCTATATTCCTCTTTGCAGAAATGATAAGTTTCTGATGCTCTCTTGAGGCTGAATGGAGGTCAAAGCACTCGTAAGTGATCCTGTACACATTTAACTCATACAAAGACTTCTCTAATATTTGCTAACAGTATGCACTAACGCCCTGTGTAAGCCACCTGAAGGAAAGCTACCCAAGGCTTTAAACCTCGTCTCCCTCCTGCATGAGACACTTTCCAGCAATGTTCAGTGCCACGGCTGCAGGTAGCCAGCGGCATCCCCTGCCCAGAGACCACCCAGGCACAGCTGTTGCCTTTGCACTTTGTTGGCACCTAGCACTAATCTATCTTGCTATAAAACCTCATCTCATTCTGCAGAGGCACTTTTACCTAGTCTGCTGGCTAGTATTCAAAAAATATGGCCATTGTGGAGATGGTAATAACTTGGAACAGCTTTATAATGGTAAATGACACTGTAGAGATGAAATAATTTACATCCCTTTAAAAGTTTTTGATTCCTCCATGCTAAATATTCTTATATTCATTATCCTTACATTTGAATGTGATAGCTCATTCTTTGTAATTACCTGAACAAAGCTAATGTGAGCATAATTCAGGTCAATTCTCTTTACTCACAAATAAATAATATTTAGATATTTGCCATTACATTCATCTCGTGAATTCAGGGGACTGTAAACAATGAATTATTTTACAAAAAGAATAATTGCTATTATTTTGCCTCATCTGTCTTCATACCAATTAAATTGACCTTATCCTGAGCAGTGAGCTCTGAAAACTTGGGCTGCTGTGTACTCAAAAATATAGAGAATTTTAATTAGCCATGACATACCCAGCAGTGTCTGTCTGCTGGCATGGAGGAAGCTGCCTAGCAACAATGCAAAGAAATCCTCCAATAACCCCAGTGGATCACAAAGAGTCTGTTAAAAATGGTAATCTCTCTCATAGACAAATAGAGATGGTTTCAATTAAGGACAGCAATTCTCAACTTGTTATTTATATGCAGTGAACTAAAATAACATTCATATAATATAAATACAATGTGAAAAGGCCATGCAAAATTACTTAGAGATTTAATTTGCAGTACTTAATTTGCCATTCACATCTGTAAGCCTTTTATTTTGTTTAATGACAAAAATATTTCAGCTAGGTCAGACCTAAGCTGGAGCTTATACAAGATAGAAATCTCAGCAAATAGGGCTGGAATGGGCTCAAGGAGTTGTTTAGTCCATCCTCAAGCACCAGGTCTGGATAAATTATGTATGAACTCTTCCTATCGCTAACACTTTACTTGTTTCCCAAATCCTGCAAACCTAAGCAGTAGACAACTTCCCTTGGCACTCTGCTCGGTTGCCCGACTTCCCAACAATTAGAAAATGTTGGGAAAACGCTAACATGAATAGAATAGAAGAGACTAGACTAGACCAGACTAGAATAGAATATGTTGGAAATTACCTTAAAGATCATCTAGTTCCAACCTGCCATGGGCAAGGACACCTTCCACTAGACCAGGTTGTTCAAAGCCCCGTCCAGCCTGACCTTGAACACTTTCACAAATGGGCATCCACAACTTCTCTGGGCAACCTGTTCAGTGCCTCATCATCCTCCCAGGAAAAGGTTCCTTCTCACAGGAAACCTCCTTTGCTTCAATCCTGCTGGCTGTAGTGAAACAGACATAAAGAACAATGCACATTCTTTTAGGAATATCTGATGTACTTGGAAATGGCTACCACAGATCAGTCTTTTATTGGATAAGCAGCTCCAGCATCGCTCAGGCTTTCCTCATACAGCTCATACATCTTTAGTGGACATCTCCCTATTTCTTTTGGATTCTTTCTCCAACTCCTGACACTCCTTCTTGCCTTGCATGTTGAGTAAAAGCACCCTCCCAATCCAAGTCAGCAGAGAAAGCTCTAGGTCTGTGGCCATCACTTCAGGCATTGCAGGACCCAGTTGACTTTTCTCCTTTCCTCCTATGGGTTCACATCCCTTTTGTTGCTGATGCTGTTCATGTCACTGATCAATCCTCACCTCTGGCCTTTCTGCAGAAAACTGCATCAGAAGGAAAAAAAAGAATTAGCAAAGGCTGGAGTTGCCCACCCAGAGCGTACTCTTCGCTTATGCTGAGATCCCATTTCTCCCCAGCAAAGGGCAAATGTGGGACTGGAGGCAACAGGACCCTGTGTGGGCTCTCGCCTCCAGCTTTGCAATGCTGCCTGGTCAGGCAATGGCATGTGCCCAGACTGACAGCATTGTGTCCAGATTTGCATTCACTCCAGTCAATTTATCCTCTGGATAACAGGCATTGCTTCTTTCAGATGGAGCCCTGGGGTCCCAATGAACATGTCCCTCCCACCTCAGTCCAACAAAACACCAGGACACCATGGCAGCCCTCAGCTGCCCTCGGCAGTAACGGCTGCAAGGTAGGAGCACCCATAACCAGATTTTGGTTTCCCCAAAAGACTAACTCATTAAAGAATTAAAATTGAATGCCTTTAGTGATTGAATCCTGGCAAAACAAAGTCCCTAGTCCCTCCTCAGGAGCAATTAATCACTTTTTTCTTGATGAAACAATTAAAAGGATTCAGAGTCTTTCAGTGGATTAGCATAAACCTTTATCCTAACTTGGCAGAGCTAGAAGTAATGAGGAAAAGAGTCCAAGAAAGGAATAAATAATAGAGGACCCCAGTACCTGGGGTTAAAACACTGGGAAAAGACTCACGCAACACAAGCTGTCAACCCCGGTCTTTTGAAGCACACATTTTTGAATTCAGAACAAAATGCCAAAGAAATCACTTTAATGTTGCTGACCAGATGTTTACATTTTCTTGATATTTTTAACAGTCACCTGAAAACAATTAAATCACTGCTTTGAAGAGGGGCGTCACTACATTAAATCTTGCTATTGGTATAATTATAAATGGAATTCAGTGTTGAGTTTGGTAAATCAGGGTTCTTCTAGATCCTAAACAGCATGTGCACACTTACTGTGCAGCTGCACACTCTGCATTAGCAGGAAAAACTAACTTTCATATACATATTTATCTATATATAAAAATTTATTAGGGGTTCTTCCAAAACAAACCAAATACATGAATATTTACATATATATGTATGTATATTTTAGTCACACTAGGTAGTCAGTTTTCACAAAAAAATGTCCATTTTCCTTTTTGCTTATTAATGTGCCTGATTTCTTAGCTCATTAGTTTTTATTCCTCTGTTCTCGCTGGGAGTGGAGTTTTGATTGTGGCCCACTCTAGAACCAAAGAGAAAATGTGAACATTCTCAAAGGTGTCTGTCAAATGCTCTGTATCTTACACATCAATCAAGTCCAAACCTTTAAATTTGACTACAAAAGGCGAAACTTTCCTACCTGTCCCTCTCATTTCTCCTCTTCAGGAAGCTATGCCTTGTGGTGGTAACTCTCAGCCTGTTGCTGCTAGCTTCTTTGCACTAGTCAAAGTGGATATTTCGGGGTTTTAAGACAGCTTAGGCAATGGGTTGCAGACACATTTCTTGTATCTGCATATTTATTCCTGCAAGGGGAAGCTTTATACTCAGGGGCATTCCTTTTGTTGCTGGCAACATAATAACATTTGCTTAATTGTGCTTTCTTAATGTTAATATACCCAAAGGCTCAGATTCTGCCTGCACATTTTTGTAAATTGAATTAAGGAAAAATGAATCAGAGTTAAAAGACAGCTGATTAATTTTATTCGCTTGCTTAAGGGGTTTTAAGCCAAATGGTCTCCACATCTATTTTTCTTCAGAGAACAGACTTTATAGCCACAGGGCTAAGAGAAACATGTCAGTAAGCCATTTTCATTGCCATGTGTCAAGGAGAGCTATTTAAAGCATTAAAAGGAGGGGACATTAGGGAGAGGTGCTTACCCCCTGCCCTGTACAAATGGCAAGGTTATACAGCTGTGGTCTCTCCTGCCTGCTGCTGAGATCAGAGGGCTTTCATAAAGCATTTTTAATGAAGCTCTCATAACAGTCCCCGGAGCCTGCTGCTTGAGACAGGCAAGGACACGGGCACAGCACAAACCCACTAAAAAGGGATGTTTTAGTCCAGAGAAAATCCACCTTATTAACAGGTCTGCCTCAACACATAGTGTAATTTAAAGACTATTATTGCACTATTTAATAGGCTTTCAGCTAGTCGCAGTAGAAATCAGTTCTTGAGACAGATTTCTCATTTGGACATAAATATAATTCATTAGAGACGCCTCCACTGGATGTATATTTATATAAAGCCTGGGCTGAAATATCAGTGTGGATGCAAGGCTGTTAAGTAGGCAACTATTCAGAAGGGTCTGGTCTGAGGAGACCCTGGACAAAATTATGCTGGGCATTTCTAGTAATCCTCCTTTCAATGATTTCTTCACAACTTCTTGTTCAAAACTGGTAAGTCAGAAAAGTTAGCAAGGTAAAAATCTCAAAGGAAAAAGGATAGTTAAAATATATGCAAAAGTGGATGGCTCGAGCCCCTCTGTGTCAGCAGAAGCTACAGCAGATGTCCCTTATCACGACTGGAACATCATGTCAGGATCAGGATCTGAATATTTTTCTATCTATTTTGTCAGCAAGGGAGATGGAAATGAAAAACCGTAATCCATATGGGAAGGATTTCCACTCTTTCAGGTCCTATGACCATGAGATGGGCTGGAGAAGGGTCCCAGTCAGCATAAACCACCTTCACCGCATGGCAATGGCCAACACTCTCCGTATGTACTCAGGTCACTTTGCACTTTCCCTCTGGTTAATCCTGATGCCTCAAATGGTTCCCACCTCCTCTTCCCACAGCTAATGACATATAGATAATGAAAATGACCCAGGAGGAGGAACTGTAAAATTTCTGAGAGCAGAGGAAAATATTAATAGGCTCTCCAAACAACCGGTGAAGGGTTTCACAGGCTTTGTCATATTCTGTGTTCCAGACACAAAAGATGTATATTCCAATAGGTCTTGCATGCTACATGCACTTGGCAAATACTCTGCCACATCCCAGCCCGTGAGACACCTTCCTGTGCCACCAGGCATAATGAGCGAAGCAATCCATCAAGTCAACAGCCACGTTGAAATGTGGTAAGTTATGGCACAGCTTCACAGCTGAGGGTGGCAATTTCCTCCCTTTTGGATTCCTTTGCGCATGTGTCACCAACACAGGATCCTGGCGGAATTTTTCACACCACTTGGATAATCACAGTGTCTACCAAGCCCCCAAATAAGGTCTCCGGGCACAAGTAGGACATGGGTGCTCACACCATCCTGGGTGTCCACACCACACCATGGACACCTCACACATCCAGAGGAACATGCTGTAAGATGAACTGCAGGCCAGAGCTCTGTCTTTTGTACCCCCACTCCCACCCCCTGCGTTGCCTCCCGTCTTTCACTGTTGTATCTCTATTGCAAAAATAATGTTCAGCCTTGTGATGCTGAATGAGAGGGATCTCCACCAGCACAAGCAGGGGTCAGGGCTATCTGACGGAGCCGTTCTGTTTGCAGGGGTACTTTGACACTTGATCAGAGCTTTGCTTTCACTTCATTGTGAAGGAAACAAATTTTGCTTGCATATACAGAGATTTCTCCCAGACTTACAGTATTTTGGCCTGGTCTCTTCTCCTCCAGTAATTGTAGGAAAGATTTTTGGTTTTCGTAAGTAAGCTGAGGGTCTGGAACTGCTTGTTCTTTGCCTTCAGAATTGGAAGTAAAATACAAATCTATGCATGTGGATGGGCTTTGGTTTCTCTAACTTAGCATAGTGTCTATTTTAGTCTCTGAGTATCTATTCTGTAAATTGGGAAAAATGGACTTGGTTAGAACTTTTGAAAGTGAAAACAAAGGATTAAGGGTCAGTCACCTCGCAAGTGCTCATTTTCTATTAAAATATACACTTAGGCATTTTTAAAGAGCAAACAGGCCAGAAATAAATTTTTTATTCTTCAGCACAGAACTACACACTAACGAGAGGCTGGAAGCTGTGAATTTGCATGTTGGGATTGATGTTTATTGTGGTAACTTTATAAACTGTGTTGCAACACTTGAGTGCTTTACTGATTTGAATATTTCTGATGACAATGCTTGCATATGAGAGGAGCCTGGTGCAGGAGCATGTAGCTTGATGGCAAATTCAAAATAATGAACAGTGATACAGATAATATAACATATTCAAAACGTTGTTATTACTTAAGCTTTCAAAATAATTCCTAGTTAACAAAACTTTTGGGGAGCTCTGATTTCTGGTGAAAAGTAGCAATAAATTGAGATTAAAACACTAAGCTATTATATTGTTCTCTGTATAACATGTTTCTAACTGTATAGCATGTTAAATTTAGAGTAATTTTTGTGTAAAGAGAGTGAGATGTTTAGGGTTCTTTGCCTCACTTATTTTTCCCATTGGAAATATCTGAAGTGGTGTAAGATGTGAAATGCATATCCCCTACTTAAGCATTTTATTTACTCATTAGGATGCACAATGGAACTTTGACACATAAAATTGATAGCATGAAATATTCCATGATTCCATTTAATTAAATTCAGGACTATCAGGCTCTGAATGAAAGAAAAATGCAGCTGTCACTCACATTCCTGTCCTGGCAGGATGGAAAACCTTTGGAGCCTGTCACAGCTGGATGGGGAGCTGACCTTCTCCTTCCTGCCATCGAGTCTGCTGCAGGCATCAGCATGGAGACCTCTCAGAGACATGCAGGGCTCTCAACATCCACACAGAGAAATGTGTGGGATTTCAGGACGGTTGGAGCATCCCTGTGCTTTTCCCAGGAGACACAGATGCTTTTTACTATCTGCCATGCTCCAGGCTGGGGGAGGCGGTGATGGATTGGGAGAAATAACGCTCTGCAGAGGGCTCTCCCTTTTAGGACTTTACATCCATTGGCACTAATACAGTTGTTTTTCTCCATAATATACAGTGCAGAATAAAGACTTCTGAAGCTAAAAATCCTATTTTTAAAACTACAGCAGAAGCAGTCACTTTTCAGAGACTTCTGGGCAAGCACAGCTGCTCTCTGGGGCTGCTGGCTGGTGGGCCAGGTGGAGCCAGGCTGTAAACAGACACCTTTGATCTCAGTGAATGATGCTCTTCCTTCTACTCCTGCTGAGCTTGGCCTGGAGTGCCCAAAGCCCTATAGGAGCCTATCAACAGCCTGAGAACTTCCCAGGCCCCGCTGCAGACCCCTGAGGATGTGTTCACAGGAGGAGCCTCACTTCTGAACTTGTCCTGTCAGAAAGAGAGAAATGGCTGTCATCTAAAAATAGAAATAAAGTTTCTACACATCCCAGGCACACAATTCCCATTTGCTTGCTTAAATTTTTTCCAGCTAAAGAGGCAGAGCCCCCAACAGCTCCCAAGTGACAGGAACTTCATGCTGAGAAGGCCATGGAAGCTTTGGTAGAGCTCAGAAAGAAGCTTTAAAACTAACACAGATTTGCTGTCTTGTAGGAAGAACCCAAGGTGCTCCCTTTGCAAAAGGAATAATTGGTTCTGACAGGACTACTGTGCACATTTACAGTAGAAATGTTGCTCAAAGAAAGCACAAAGCATATGCATGTGAATGAGGAACCTGACTCCTCTGCAAAGCACAGCCACACTCTTCACTGGATCACACCAGAGCAGCCAGTCACGGTGTTCGGAAGGGTCTGCCCCTTACAGGAGAGATGTTGCTGGCAAAATAAAAACAATCAGTGAAACAACTGACTCCCTGAATTTATACTTACTGAACTGCAATCTTGACAGGGAGTTATCCAGTCTCATTAGACCACACTGTTTGCAGCTGAATGCTGGGGAGCTCTAATCCAGAGATCCCTTGCACCTCCTGTACCTTCAATTATTGGAAGAACATGAGAAATAGTGGAAGATCCAGCTTTAAATGTGCATGTCTATGTAACACACCAGCAGTGCCTTTAATAAGATGTCAGGAGAGGGTCTTTGAGGACCACAAGAACTACAAATGGAGTACAAGTTTCCTTCAGCTGTTTTACCAAGGTCTATATATTATCTGGGAGATTATTTATTCTGTAGCCTTTATCTGCACAGCACATTATTAATACACGGTAACATGTGATCTCATAAATTTCCCGGAAAAAACTTTGGTCTATTCTGGAAAGCATCTTATCTGCTTTTGAAATTGTAAAATACATTTTACACAGTTATTTTTAAGACTAAATCTCAAAAATTAGATTTTACTTTTGTCAACAAACCCTAGGCTCTAGTAACATTATTAGCCTTATGAAGTAACTGTGTACATACATATTTTAATGGGTCAGTTATGCCAGTTACTTACATGAAAGATGACTGTAATTACTGGCAAAACACATTTAGATTTTCAAAATATTGCAGGCTCAGGAGAACTTCTTAATGTTGTTATGAATAATCTGCTGATTTCATTGACTACAGCATATTTTGACAACTTTCAACCACAAACTAGTAAAAAGGCGTTTCAGAGGTCAGGAACAGTTCTCACCGTTTTGCTAAATGTCAGAGGGAGTTTAGTTCATGCTTGTCACTGCAAAATATATCTTCAGAAGTGATGCTACACATTATTAGCTTCCACACTGACCTGTGCTGGTTGTTGGAGGAAAACTTCTCACTCTGAAATACCCTTGATCTTGTACAAGAGTGGAGGGCAACCAGAAGCTGAACTAGTTCTACCTGTGCTTCACCTCTCCTTGCATACAAAATCCTAGGTTGTCACCTTCCCTGAAAATCCCTCTTAGTAGTAGATTAATGTTACGGGGAAGCAAAGAATTAAATGACCTATTTCAGTTTGAAGACTGACAAAACATTTTCTAGGGTGAGAAATACACGTATTCAGCTCCAGGATTTCCTCCTTGTTTTCCTCAACCATGCACAGCTTTCAGTCTTTAGTCAAGACCTTCATCTTAGAGTGAGCATGGCTTTAGGACACATCCTCCCATACCAGTTTTCTCCCTGGGTTTTTAGCCAGGTTCAGGCCTTTTCCACTCTTCTGAGAATTTCCTGTGATGAAACAACTTGATGCACCATTGGAATTACCTGGTTTGAATGCTTCTTTCCAGTGTTATTGGCAGCCTCCATCTATCTTCAGATACTACTCTTCCTTGGGCATGCTAAAATGGAGCCACAGTTTGGCCAGAAAATTAACATTTGTAATAATTGATTTAATACTTCATTTTACACAACTTAACCATCCATTGCAAGGAAACACTCTCTGTCTTTCATCACAGTCAGGTTCAAAATGGTGTGTGTGCTGTTTTAGCCCTGCTACATGTCACCCAGCCACAAGCACTGTCAGTCACTGCTCACACTAAAACACAGAGAAGAATGATGCAAATGGTTTGCTACCAGCAAGGGAGCAAGCCCAGACAAGCTGCTGGCAAAAGAGCATGGAGCTCTTCTGAGAGCAGAAGAGACAGTCCCTGTTTCTACTACTGGAGGGCTGCACAAATTAAACTCATCATCTGCCCCTCGTCAGCGGACACAAAGATTGTTACAGCAAATCAAACAGCTAAGGCAGGGTACAGCTGGGAACACAGGCTGGGCCTCTCAGCAAAGCCTGTTCTATGCTACCAACCTGTTCCACATCACAGACTAGCCAAGTGCGTATTGCTTGCTGCACTTCTGGCCCACTGCATGCTTTGGCACTCAAAGAGAGGATAGCAATCAACAGTGTGAAGGCAAAACTGCATTATGTATCTCAGAGACGAAGCTCTGTCTTATGAAAGATTGAGCATCTGTAATTTGTGCTATAGTCAGCTGAATTCATGGAAGTTCAGCATCTCCTTTTAAGGATGTAATAAACCACAAAATAAACTTTACTAGACAAACCCAATGTGTTAGCTGTTGTCCCAGCTGGCAGTATCCCATTTACCTTAGATGATCTTCTAAATATATTGCCCTGTTCTAGTACGATAACATTAATCTGATGCAGAAAACTCCATGTGAAAGTGGGAAATTGAGCCTCTAATCAAACTAGATTACTTTTCCCAAACACTGTCTGAAAAAATCTAATTCGAAGTGCAGGGACAGTAATCACAGGAAGAAAGCATTTTTGTCAACAGCCTATTTATGCACAGGATTCTCCGTGTGTTGTGCTCAGGTAAAAAAATTCTGTGCTCCATGTAGTAATGATTGTGTAAAAAATATGGTTTCCTAAAGACAGGTGTAAAAGCATAGATGGAGCTACTAACTAGTGAACACCCCAGTTCTGTAATATAGAGCCATTCAGCCCAGCAGGGCACTGGGTGATGCCAAGAGACATCGTAATTAACTATTTCATTAACGGCCAGTGGATGAAACACAAAAGGAGAGAGGTATCATTTTGATGACAAAAACAGATGATGTTTCAGAGAGAGAAGGACAATGTGTTAGCAGATGATTGGAGCTGAAATTCCAGACAGGGTACACAGATGTGATGTCTGAGTCAGAGAAAGAGTAATGTTTTCCATCATACCTCCAGCTCTGTCCCGCAGTAGCTGTCAGTAGAAACTTGGCCTGTCCCACCAGCAGGTAGTTACCGAAGATAGGGTTCTCAAATATATTATATCAGAGAAAAGCAAAATCCCGGCCCATGAAGACACTTGAGGCCCATAAGAACAGCTTAAATCACCTCTGCACGGTGCAGGTATGTCACCAAGTGCCACTTCAGATGGGATAAAAGCCTCGACTAGGAAAGAGAAAGACTTTCTTTCTCACTAAACATTAAATCTCTGTGGTTAAAAGCTCATGAAACAATTCACAAGTCTTTGGCTCCAAGAAAGCGGCAGATTTGATACATACAAACTCTTTCTGTCTGTAGCACACTGATTCCTATGAATTAATGCCTGTCATTAAGGAACAAAAAGCCCCCAGACTACAGTTTTCACAATTCTTTATTGATTTAATAAAGAAATAATGGGTTTGGTAGGTGCCTTATGAAGCAGAGCTGAATGATGGAGTGACACTTATGTGGGTTAACAAGAATGTCACCCAAAGGAGAAGTGCAGGAAGCTACAGAATACACTGCCATTCACTCCTTCCCATCATCTTTCATTCCTGATCAAGTGTCACACAAAAGAGACCATCCCTAATGTTCATAATCTAAACCTGATTGCTCAGCCCATGCATCAAATTGATTCTGCTCTACAGAAGAGACAGGAATGGCTGCCAGGCAGGCTCCCTGCTGGGATACAAAGAGAGCTCATTTCCAGCCTGGTTTGTATTGCTGTCACAGGGCAAGCGGAGATGCGACACATTGCCCCTCCATACACAGATTCCTCCATGCCTGCACTGAAAGAGACCTGGCAGTCAGGCAAGATGCTTTGTTTACACACAGGATTCTCCATGAGCTGGAGAATCTCCCAGCGGGACAACATGACACATGAAGAGACCATAGAGAATGAACTAATTAGTACCTGTAGAGGCTTCTGCTGTTTAAAAATTGTGCAAACTCAGGGCAGACATGTACTGTATTCTTTGGCTTCCTGGCATGTAGTTTTCTTTTGCTTGAACTGTGGATTCAGACAGATTTGGTCTGATCAGACTCTCAGTTTTGGGTAAGCTATTCATCAGTCTCCTTCTCTAATTTATTTTCTTTTGTTTAAGTGAGGAACTGTAATTGGAGTTTTTCCCATGCCATGTCTATTAATAATATTTTCCTCTCAACCTCTCTTTCCTCTGATCACACACATATGCTTTGCAAAAGCCTGATAACATCTTTATTATTTGACATAGAAGCACATTAGCAAACAGCAAAAGGAAGCTTTCCCTTGCATTTTCTCTTCTGCACTAAAATCCTTCCCCAAAAATCCAGAAATAATAATATTCCTTTTTTCCTTTGTATTCAGCAGTGTCAAAACAATGACTATGTATCTGTGGGGTAGTGGAGCTCTGTGACAGAAAATAGGCAGAAAATGGTATTTGGGACCCTTTAAACTGAAATCCCCAATCCCCATCAGTATTGAAGGTTAAGCTGCTTTGAGAGTCACTTGGCAGCTACAGTAGCTCAAAATACTCTATATAGGAAGACGTTAATTAACTTTTCAAAAAAGATACTACCTTGCAGGCACTGCTTTGTCATTGCCAGCTAAGGACAGTTCTCTGCCTGGCTCTGGGGACCATAGGCAGGGAAACAAGCTGCCTGTGAGCATCCAGGAGTGCATGAGGGAAGGCAAGGAGCCAGGCAACTGTAGCTCCCCACAGCCAGAGCACATTTCATCCCATGGCTCCACACTGCTGTGTGACACTGGGAGGCACCGGGGATGACACCAAACCAGTGGATGCTTCTCAATCCATAGGTCTTGTTATGGGGAAAAGCAGAAGGGAGCAGGAGGTCAGAAAGAGATGGGAAGGAGGAGAGAGAAGCATTGGTGTCCTAATTTCTCCCTTCTCCAGACGAGTTCTTTACAAACAGGTGAGGGGAAGCAGAAGTGCAATGGGAGCAAAAGTCTTATAGACCTCAGTCCTGGGTGAAGTTAATTATAAAGAAATACGACAGGTGGTCATCCATTCTTTAAGAAATATATTTCTCAGGCCCAGGAAACTAAGAATTTTTCAGAGCTCTGGGTCGGTAAGTGAGTAGCTGCCCTTTGCTGTTAGCTCTGTTTTTTCATTCCTGTTCATGACTGTTAATACTACACTGCTTTTACATTATTCCTACACTGACAGATGTGAAGGCTGAACATGAAAATGTAGAAGTTAGGAAATAAAAATTATTTTTTGAATTGGCTTTAAAACATTTTTATTTGTCATTTTTGTACAGCAGCTTCCTCATTATATGAAGAAAGAATTACACTTTAGAAACCAGCAAGTTACAGTTCAGAGACCCATACACAGAAACTTAGATATATACAACATAAATAATTTTAGAATCCAGCCAGTATCCACTCTAGGAAAAAACAGCTGAAAACAAAATTCATGTGTGACTCAATACAACCACTACCTGTAGGCAGTCATTGATATTTTTAGTAGTAACTAATGAAAGTCTACCCTTGATGCTATTACACAGAACAGTCTTCTTACCTAGCCTCAGAGGCACAAGGACCACAGCTGTCAGGAGGCTGCCAAGACAATTTGCTTGATGCAGAGTGAATGTTACACGCCTGCGTGCACAAGCACACATGCACTCACAGAGAGCACATCAGGCTTAGCTGCAATTAGGAACAGGGGCAAACTTGCTTGAAATATATTTATTTTTATTAAAGGCTTCCATTTTACAATTTCTCCACTTCTTTTTTTATTATATCATCACACAGACCCTGCTACTGGTCCATCCAATCCAGTAACCTTTCTCCTGAAAGAGGTCAGCATCAGACATGATCTCTCAAACAGGCAGGTAGGGACACCCAGCCAGAAGGGTGCAGCAGCTGGGATGGGGACAAGACATGCCAGAGCTTACAATGAATTACATGCACATACGTTCGTGCACATTACATGCACATACATTCATGCACACATCTGTCAAAGCAGGCAAACATAGTGTTTGCTATGATTTCATAACAGCTATTCAATAAAATATTCAAAGCTTCATTTAGGAGGAAAACAAGAGCAAAGTGTTGCACTGGGACTTTGCTCCTCCTTCCCACTTTCCTCCTGCTCTGTTGCCTATACATTGTGAACATTCTATCTAAAGCTATATAAACCAACTACTGACACTTTTCGTCAACAGTGCAATGCTACAAACACACAGTCAGACTGGGTCCTGTATTTCTTATCACTTTTTTTTTGGCATATAATGCATATAATGCATTGTCATACTCCATTTCATGGAGGTTGGATGTAGTTTGCTTCTCCTTGTAACCTGTTCTTCTATGCATTCTTACTGTATCCTGCTTCAGGCAACTCACATTTGATAAGTCCCATTTGGTTCCACAGAAATTTCCCCAGCCTTTTAAATAATTTTCACCATCTCCACTGAAAATACCTGGAAGGGTTTAGCATGTTCTTGTTTCAGGACTACCAGAACTGAAACAAGTATTCTAGATGAAGGTGTCCCATGAATTTATGTGTTGGCGTGATGATCTGGATATTTTTTTTCAACTCTTTAGAATTTAGAATTTTGCTTACTTTTCTCATCTTTTTTTTTTTTCATCAAGAGCTAGACCAGATCCAGTCCTACTAATGGGAGTATTTTTATCCCTACTGATGTGTAGTCTTACATATTTGCATGCCCACCTCAGAGTCCGTAACTTCTGGGACAGTGGTTTTTCCCCTGTCCAAAGCCTTTTGGTGCAATCAGACCGTCAGACTGTCTTTGCTCCAGGAGGAGTCGTACATGCCTACATGTATGTGCCTTGCTTTCTCCTTCAGCACAACACCATAAACAGCCATGACCACCCAAAACTCAAATACAAAAATGGTGAAATTTTAGATAGGTTTTAGAACCTACCTATTGTTGGAGGTTGGGAATTTTTCCATCCTGTGGCTAGAGATACCTTAACGAGCCTTAATGACTGGGTACTTAAGAGATAACGACTGGGTACCTAAGGGACAAAGACGCACTTAAGAGACTAAAAACATAGCCAGGTGTGGCAAGAGAAGAAAAAGGTGGCTGGCCGCGGGCAGAGACACACTTGTCCCCGGGACTTCTTGGAGGAGACAGCTGCTGTTTCTTCTTCCCCTTCACTGCTGCTGCGGGAGCTCAGCACTGCTGGGTTTTTACTTCCTTGCTGGAGTCTCTGCTACTCGTTTGTTCGCCGGCTCGAGTGGACAAGCTCTGCCACCCAGTTTGCTGCCCTGAGATTCCCTGCTGCAGCTCTGCTCGCCGTGCAGCCGCCTCGCCCTCAGCTCTGTCCGCCATCACCGAGGGGCTGAGCTCGCGTCACAGCGCCCCCTGCCAGCTGTGACCGTAACTGCACCAAAGGGGAGGGGCGGTGTCTGGCAGCCCAGAGAAAGCTGCCACCGGGTATCTGGTCTGTTTAGTTGTTATTGCTACTGTTATTGTTGCTTGTTTTCCTCGTTGTAGATACGAGTAAAGAACTGTTATTCCTTTTCCCATATCTCTGCCTGAGAGCCTTTGATTTCGACCTTACAACAATTTGGAGGGAGGGGGGTCATATCCTCTAAGGCAGGTTTCCACCTTCCTTAGCAGACGCCTGTCTTCCAAACCAAGAGACTATACTAACAAAGGCTTTTGAGCAAAAGGGAGGATACATGAAAAGTCCATCATAACCCTGTTTTATAGCAATTTAAAGGATATTGGTTTTCTTTTCTACTTTTAAAGTGTTCCTAGAAAATTTAAATTAAAATAACCTTCGAATACTTTATTTTTCAATTTGCCAGATTTTAGAATACAAAATATCACAATCACATGATGACCCTTGCAGATATGGGTAAGTTTGCATTAAAGCATAAAAATTAATAGATACTTCTCTTTAATAACATTTTTGCCTAACTCTGCAACTACCTCTGTGGAGAAAGGAGGGCAACTAAGATATAAGCCTTGTAGAAACCCTAAAGTGCTACACCTTTCTTGGGAAACTGTACCTGGAACCTCCAAGCTGTCATGATAAAATCTGAAACTTCTCCTCCATTTAAATTGGGGCAGACATTACTTACAACATCAGGAATATTAAAATGTTGTGATTTGAGCACAAATGCACAAACTCTGGGGTGTTTTTGTTAGGAAATCACTGGAAAGAATCATTGCAGTTTTATGAAATTTTGGAGTAAAATTATGAATGTTTCTTATGTTATTTACTAATTTTGGTAAAGTGATGAATGCCTTGAAATCTTATTAAAATTATGGCATTTTAGACTTCTTAGCATGACTCAGGATCATTTCATACTTTGACCTGGAAACACAAAGCTGTTTTCATAAAAAACAGCTGGAGCAATCCCAAAGACAGTTCCTTTGTTGATTATAGCAAGAGTTCATTCAAAGACTTAATGAAAAACAGTGGAAACAGGTAAAATCTCACATTCAAATCCACCATGTCTTTTTTAGAACAAACAGATCTAAAAACTCCATATCAGGTAGCAGACAGCTATGATCAGAAAAAATATCTGAAAACCACCTGCCTCTGCTAAAATGTTAACAAAACAGATGCATAACTCAATTTGGGTTAGCCACACACTTGTTAGGGACTGGGTTGAAATACTAATGATGACAGCATCTCCTGGTTTTGATTCAGGTGACCATATCAAGTTTAACCCCATTCTACAGGTTCTACTCAGAGCTGGTACTATACACCAAAAATACCCACTTCCCTGTATACACCACTACCAGTCACCTTCACTGTAGTGCAGAAAACATGAATCCCCATTTCAGGAACAGGCCACATTCACGTGCAGCTTGAAATCTTCCAGTAGATCTTGCTTCTAGATTTTCCCAGAAGCCAATGAACGTTTTCTATCAGCTTTAATTCCACCAAAGTTCCTGTCAAGGTTTTATGTCCACTCCATCTGAAACAGCAACCAGATGGGAAAAGACCACAAGGCACCTGCACAGGCTTTTGTGAAACAGCATTTCATCTTTAACAATCAGGGTAAGGTATGACCAAGAGCTGCAAAGGGTGGAGGTTAAGACAGGAAGTCTAGAAAACCAGCAACAGAAGGAAAAGGCTACTCTGCACAGCAGGCATACCAGTTTGCAGCTCTGTTCCCTAGGGGAACACGTATCTCTTCAGGCAAATTGCATGAGCTTCTAACCATCCTGCTTAAAATTTTTGCACATCTCCAACAGAAACAGCTTACTGCAGGACTTCCCACTCTAGTATGTATCCAACATGCTGTCCAGTAAAACTCTACCTTTCTGGCTTTTTCTATAAATATAATCAGAATTACTCTTTTATTCATCTGTTTGCCTGCAATAAGGCTCCAGAGCAGCCTGGCCCTGCAGGCAGGACCTCCACAATCTGTTCTCTACCATTCTTCGCCCTGTATCCTCCACTCACCACCCACAGCCTCTTCTCTCCCCTCAGCCTGTCTCTTGGCAATAAATAATTTATCGTGTCAACTTGTGAAACAACTTTGCAAAGGCTGAACGGAGCTAGCAGTATGGTCATGCTGGAAAGTCCTAATTAGCACCATCACCTCCGGCAGACAGCAGGAATGATGCTGGAAGAATTGGTGCTGCCATGCACTGGTAGGGCGCACAGGGCTCCTTACTCCCCCATTTCTGGCTTTCTGATGTGGTGCCCTGAGCAGCCCCTGCAGGGGAAGGGAGATGCCTGTCCATCCACAAACTACAACACTGCACAGAGACAGCTTTTGCTGTGTTGGAACAGAAGGTTTCTACAAAGTCAGTGGTCAATGACCAGTTCTGTAAAAAGCATCTGAAGAGATGCCCATGGGGACTGGTAAGTGAGCATGGCAGGGGCAGCCAGACGCAGATCCCTCAATGTGTGAAAAACAACAGCAAAAAAATAAACCCAAGCAGATAAAAGAGGAGAACACCAAGAAATTATGTGTAATGAAAGCCACCAAGGAAAACAAAGCTAATTTTAATTTACTAGAGGAAAATAAGAAGAAAAAAAGCAGAGAACACACACCTAGAAGAGGAGGTTGACAACACATATTGTCAGCGACACACAGAAAAGAGTGGAAAGATACAGCACATAAAGATGGAGCAAGGAGGAAAGTAGGAGAAAGTAATGGATGGGCAAGTGTGTGGTGCAAAGAGAAAACACCTTGAGTACAGTAACCAAGGATCAGAACAATGTAAGAACTGGTGCTCCCACTGGGATAATTTCAACTCTCCCAGAGACCAAATAAGCTGTCATGTATGGTGGGGAGGGAGAGTGGGAGAATAATTGTGTAATAGGGACAAGTCAGCCTTACTCTAGCTCATGGCATTGAAGCCTTGAGAACCATTTCCAAGAAAAATTGTGCAGAGTGTAGGAGAGAAATAATTTATATTTACAAAATCGCAGCACATGCTGTGAGCCAAGCAGTACAATAAGCAGCTTATCAGAGTAGACATCAGCCTGTTTAATATCTGCTCTTCTCTGGTACTTTAGATCCCAGTGAGAGTGGGGATTTAGTCTATACTGGATAGTGCAGTGGAAAACACTGACTTCATCAGCCATGTTTTTTCAGTTATCTGGCAGCACTGTGCCTCTAGCAAGTACAATTTTTTTCCACAGAGAGGGTTAAGGAAATGCACCAACAGAACAGAAATTATGGCCTAGGTCCCCTGAATCTGGGGACTGATCCAGCAGTTAAATTGCAATGTTTGGCAGCTTCTCAAAACAGAGTTTATTGCCTCTTCCACAGAATGAAAATCTCTCACAGTAGCTTTGTTGACATAAGAGAACCTTGAAAAACATTGCCACCAAATATTAGACCAAGCACAACTACATCCCAAGATGACAACTGAGCATCAGGAAGCCAACCAGGAGATTGGCCTGTTCCAAGTGCAACATGTCAACAATAGTCCTTGCATCACTCTCCACCCTGGTCCATATCACACTTGTTCATCAACATCAAACCCGCCTTCCATGCAGTGGCTCGAAGGGGTCCGTAGCTGCATGACCAAGCATTAGGTATGAAGCTGAGACTTGGTGGCAAGAGCAGGTGGCTGAACATAGGTCAACAAGGCCAAGCAGCAGGAAAGGAGATGTCGGAGCATAGGATGTAGGGCAGTGGCGAGCATCTGGCCGTGGTGTTGTACCCTCAGGACTCGGTACATGAAATGCCAGTAGGGCTTTCCGAAAATGTGTCTATGGCAGAGGATGGTTTGGTCTCACTTGATCTTTGCAGCTCTTTCTTTGGATCATGGCACAGTGAGCCACTGTCCAAGGGCAGAGCCAAATACTGCTGACAGGACTTCTGGTGCTTGCAGTGGTGTCAGTGGGAAGTAAGTCCAGATTGCTCCATGGCAGAACTCTGCTTTACCAGTTATTGGCCTAAGAAGGCTGTCTCATGCTTCTGATCCTCCTCCACAGAGGAAGATATGCTGAAGTTGCCCTGTGTCAAGAGCTTGATTTTCAGAGCTCTGGGTCTTCCAGTCAAATGAGACAGACCTGCATATCTTGTTTGCCTATGAAGTGTATTACCCAAGGGTTGCTCATCAGGGTGTGGATTTCAGATAATATTTTTGCAAGATCCGATGGCTCCAAGATGTTTATGTAAAGATCTGCTTGCGTCAGCTATATTACATCTTTTTTTTCTTTTTTCCCCTATCCAAGATGGATGTATCTGCCTCAGAGCAGTGAGTGGGGCCGTTTATTCCCACAGCTCTCCTGTTGTTACTTGCACAACAGGGTTCAAAGTGAATAGACAGCTCTAGCAGACAGATCTTAAATCAAGCACTCCTCAACCTACAGGAGCTCAGATGTAAACTGCTGCCGGGCTGTCCAATCAGCCATATCCAAGAAGAGTTCAAATGGGAAGAGGTGCAGGAAAAAGGCTACCAGAATTGTGAGAGGAGATTAAGAAAGATGTCCTTACTCAGCCTCTAACTAAGCAAAAGCTGAAAGGTGATAGCATAGCTTTTTATAAATATCCCTCGAGGAAGGGGAATACCAAGGAATGAAAAGAACTATTCAAACTGGAAGACAGCTTTGGAACAAGAACAAATAATTAAATTGGCCTCAAATAGTTCTAGGATGGAAATTGAGTTTTTAACCATTTCAATCATGAGGACCTGGGACTAGCAAGACTGTGAACAGTGTGCTGAGGCAAAGCACCTAATCTCACAGCCTGCATGTTTAGGAGTATTCCTTCTGTACTTAACTCATTCCAACAATTTAAACTCAAGGAAATGAAGAGGGGGAAGATGAAACTCTTCCTCTAATCAGCTGGGGGAAAGGTCCACCAATCCTCAAACAATAGAAATGAAACTAGTCTCCGTCAAACGGCATGCACTGACAGCTCCCCTGTCACACGGCAGAACTGAAGGCGGCTGTGACCATCAGCTCTTCATGCTCATGAGAGCACAAAGAGCCATCAGATGCAGATGTTTCCCCAGTGGGCACTGCTACACATAAAAGCTCAGCCTGAGCCACATGAGATGGCCAAGCACTTTCCACTCACATTCAAAGCAGAACAGAAACAGCCCTGAAAAATCTACATGAGAAGTGGAAAGCAGATAACTCTCACTCCCTTTATTCATAGTGCAAAGTCTTTGAAAGAGCAAACAGCTGCAAGACACCCACAGTAAGACTGGCAGACACGGCATCTGGTTTGCCAAGTTGCACACAGGGTAGCAGAGCATGGCCAAAACATCACAATGAGCCCTTGTGTTGGCCAGAGTCTCAGAACAGACCTGGCTCACCTGTGCTTTCAAACAAGCACACTGAAATGCCTCTGGCGTCTGGAGGAATGACTCATCACAAGGCAAAATTATTAACTAGAACCAGGCAAACAGTTGCTGTCTGTAAACAAAAACAACAGCAAACAAATAACCAGAATTGCTGGAAGTAAAATGCTGAATAAATTAGACCAGAAAACAAATTTCCCCCACTCCATTCTGGCCTTGTATAGAAAGTGTCCTGTCTGCTGTCCATCAGCAGATTAGTCCTTGTGGTCTCCTAAGAAGGCCCCCTCCTTTCCATCATCTCAGAGGCCGAGCTGTGGTCTGCTCTCCCCCAGGTCTCTTGGCCCATCCACACACTGAGTTCCCTGTTTGCTCACTCTCTCCCCTCCTCTCTGCCCTGTCCTAAACTACTCCCACTTCTTCCAGCTGAGCCACATCTTCCCATCCCCAGGCATGGAAACTCAACCTGTTCAGCCAGGCTGAGGTTAATAGCCGTTCCTCTCTTCTTACCTGTCGTGATCTTTAAATAAAGCATGTTGCACACATTGTCCTTGTCTACAGGTAGGTGTGACCATTCCTAATCTCTTTGTAACTCACATTTACTATCACAAGGACTTCTCCCTCAGGCACATAATCTTCCTTAATCAAAGAGACTGAAAGGATAATATCAAACAATGTGACTGCAGATCCAGAACTTGTTTGGTATCTGTTATACTTAAATTACTTTTTTTTCTTCATAGTTACATTCATAATTTCAGGCTTAACTATTCTTGAAAAGTCTATTTTCACCCCAAGAATAATAAGCTTGCATAAAGATCCTCAATATTGCTTCCAATCCTTCTGCCAACTGCTCTTGAATTTGCCTTCATTCTTTGTAAATATTTGAAGGGCAGCTATCTCTTTGTAAACAAAACACTAGGCTTTCCCTGTTTGCCTTGGCTAGGATACTTGTGTTTATGAATGTAGCTAAGCTTCTACTTTATGACTATAAAATACCCTCAATATTCATCTTTCTGCTGATAAACACATTTTTTTATACGGAGAAGCACATCAGAAAGACAATGTCAAACCCCCAATCCAAAGTAGCATCTGTTCATAGTATCATAGAATCATTTAGTTTGGAAAAGACCTTTAAGATCATTGAGCACAACTGTTAATCCAACACTGACAAGTCTACCAGTAAACCATGTCCCCAAATGCCATGTCCACACATTTTTCGGATACCTCAAGGGATGGTGACTCAAGCACTTCCCTGAACAGTTTGTTCCAGTGCTTGGCAACACTTGGAAACAAATTTTTCCCTAAACCTTCCCTGGTGCAACTTGAAGCCATTTCTTCTTGTCATTTGGCCTGTTACCTGGGAGAAGAGACTGATCCCCACCTGGCTACAGCCTCCTTTCAGTCAGCTGTAGAGACCAGTAAGGTCACCCCTGAGCCTCTTTTTCCTCCAGGCTAAACACCACTCTTCAACCACTCCGCGTGGGACGTGTGCTCCAGACCCTTCACCAGCTCCATTGCCCTTCTCTGAATACACTCCAGACTCCTCAAAGTCTTTCTTGTAGTGAGGGGCCCAAAACTGAGCACAGGATTCCAGGGCTCTGCGTGGATATGTGACAACTTTAGAAGATACTCCAAAGTATCTGTGCTTCTCTTGGTAGGAGCTAGGTGTCCACACACCTCTGGGAGCAATCCTTTCCGCACAGAGTCTCTGGGCTGAAGATATCACTTCTGAATTTCTCCCAGGACAGGACACCTCTATTTCATTCCAGAATGGAGCAACAATTTTATGATGCTCTTTCTGATAGCATATTGTACCGAAACAAAAAAGGCTTCCTTGGAAACTAAGACCAGATTATTAACATGGTCAGCTGGATATTTTGTTAGGGCACTTCTGTCGCCTCTTCTGCTGCTCCAGATTTGGATTGTCTGATGAGAGGCTAAGAAACATCCATGTTTCAAATGGACTTTCTATTTTCAAACAGTAATGTACCTATCAATCTTCTTTGCATTTACCCTGTCTTCCACCTTCATCAAATTCAGTAGCATCTGCAGTCAACACCCACTGGGTTCTGCTCCACTTCTTGGGCAGCATTCCACTGAAAATACTGAATGGAAAATGTCCTTGTAAATATTTTAAAAGGGAAAAAGTAGAGTCTGATCAAACAGAGATGTGGAGTGATAAAGTTTTTTGTTGGTTTGGTTTGGTTTTTTTCTGAAACACTACAGTTATAATTACTTTGTAAGTGCACAGAACGGTCAACATTAGGAGATAGTTTTGTATGGAAAGACCTTTAATCAACAGTTCTGGATTTATATTTTTACTAGCAACTGAACGCATATGAACTAAAGGAAAAACCTCACAAACAGGAGAGCAGACATTAAATTTTATTATAGTAACTTTGACTCATTACCATCTAGGGAAGGAAAGATGCTTAATTTAAGAACTGAAATTAATATGCTTTATATTACCCTTCAAACTGGAAAACTTCTTTGGAGTACCAAGATTATTATCACATTCCCAGAGCACATATAAATGTCACTTTCTGAAAGTCAAAGTTGAAATTGCAAACCGCAAAAATCTAATATTGTTACCACAACATTTATTACAGCCACGTATCTTTATATTCCTGCTATTGTTGTTACACTGTAAGTTGTCTACTTCCTAAACATCAGCTGTGTGTTCAAGATACAAAAGAAGATGAGGTGTCTGCCTTGCAGGGGGCCTGTACATTTAGAAAAAAAATAAATCACATTGGGAATAGAAAGGAAGCATATTTAAGCCTTGTCATGAGGGGAAAGAACACCCTGCTGTATTTTAGCTGTTCTGTTATAACCCACTGGTATAAACACTGTTTTGGAATAAAAGTTAACAGAGGAAGTTATTCCAGAATGCCTTTGAGAAATGGGTATTCATAAATAGGCAGTATGTCAGCTCATTTCTGCAAGCTGCCTCTCAGTGTTTCTGTGTATCTATTTGTATATCAAAGGAGAATGAGACTATGTTTTTGATACAGGACACCCAGAGAGAACAGGAACTCAGAATGGGAGCCAAAACCTGAACTCAAAAGGCCATTAACACTTTGCATGTTCTCTCCCTGAAAGCTGATACATAAATATTTTTAATTCCTGTACCAAATATTAAGGCTTATATGTGATGACAGGAGATTTAAAATAAATTTCTGAGCTTGAAGCGTGGAAATGTCACAAGGGCTTTAAAAGCGCTGTTCCTCACTGTGAGACAGGTAACAGTTAAATGGTTTTTTGTGTAGTGGTTAAGAGCTCTCCCTGTCACCCACTTTTATGTAATCCTACCAATACACAGTGGTGGGCTGCCAGCACAGAAGCTCATAAATCACTGCTACAATGCTGGGAGAGCGAATCTGAAGTGTGTGGGAAGAAGTGCTATGGAAAGGGTATCCCACAGACAAGCAGAAGAAGGCAGCGTGAGGAGATAGAGACGGGCTAACGTTACCGTTGCCCCAGAATCCCAAAACATGCTATTGAAATTCCATCCCAGCCTCTGCAGCATAGGAGGGGGTAGACAATAATGCAAAGGGCATTTCTTCATGGTTAAGATCTGCTTTTAATAACAGCTACTTTGTCAAGCCAAAAAAAAAGCAAATGGCAAGCAATTTGCTTTAGGCTGGAGTTAGGAGAAAACTTTCACCTACCCAGATGGAGTTATATAAGGCTTCAGGTTTTTTTACATCACTTGTCAGCTCCAGACAACAAATATTATTTAGAGAGGTCTTACTTGCCCTCACTATTAAGTTCAGGGCTTCAGATTCTGGAACCTCAGTGCCATACAGCCCATGCCTCTCCTGAGGATGATGCCCAACGACTCATCCCCCAGGTCAGTGGAAAGAGGTGGGAATGAATGACTGTTCTATGCACTTCAGGTGACAACCTCTTTTGTTGTGCCACAGACCCCACGCAGGTCCCCTACCACTTTCACTGCTCTCACTTAGGAGCAGGGGGTCTGATCTGCCTTGTGGCAAAGGTTCCCTCCTATGTCTCACCTGTTATTTGCAACCCCTGGAATGCACCAAGGCGCATCCTCATAAAGCTTCAACACATCCACCACGGAGGTTTGCAGTATCACATTTGCTGTGAGAAGGAAGGAAATACTCCTGTACAAGCCCATACCCAGGCCTATGTCCTTCATCCAGTTCCCCAGACCAGCTGCACGGTTGTTTCAGGCTCCATCAGGGAAAGTCTTCACTCGTAAGGGTGTTGTTATCATAGCAATGAAACACTTTTGAGCTGGCAGGGCAGCTGTGTGGTAGTCCTCACTTCCCACTTTTCAAAGCATTCTTCTTCACTTCTTTCTACCTTAGAGACAAAGTGTGGCTTTTTTCTCAGTGAGTCCCTGTGAGGAGAGAAGCAGCAGCCAAAGCAAGCAGGTCTGCTCCTTTCCTGGCATGAGTTTTGGTGAGGTGGGAATGGTCCACAGTCCATGGATTCATCCTAACACCCCATGCACAGAGATTCTCTCTTCCTGCCATATTTTGCAATAGGAAGAGCTACTGCTTGGCTCCTGTGTGTAACCCATATGAGGCTGCTTTCCAGAGGGGCTGGGAGACAGGCCAGCAGCACTGCAGAGAGCTGTGTGAACAAGGAACACTTTAATTCTAGAGACCAAGCTAACTTCTAAAGGCTTCTGCTGCTGTGTGGTGTATTTAGCAGGCTTCAAACCACCATGGGAACTTCTGTGGCTCTTTGTCCTGCCTGCTTCTCGTGATGGATTGTTGGAGGACAGAAGATAAAATAAACTCAAGGAAGGCAATCTGCATTTCTTAAAATGCTGTGGCATAAAATCTAAATACAATTAACATTTCCCATATTAAATTATAGTTTTTGCATGAATTTCTAAACATTCAGAGATCTGACTCTGACCAATGTCATAAAGTTCCTGTTGTGGAAATTGCTTGGCTGGGGAGTACCTGTCTGTGGTTTATACAGGATGTCTCTGCCAGGAACAACAGCAGGTTCTTGAGCTCAGCAGCTGTTTACTGAAGGTAGATTACCTTGGGAAAATCAAGCTGAAAAAGGGAAAGGACAGAAGGCAAGCAGAAAAACTTCCAAGAGCAAAATGAAGAGATTCAAGGACAGAGTAAGAGTAGGAAGTAGGAAGACTGGGTGAGAGGCTGTTAGCACAGAAAGGAGAGCAGAGAAGGCAAATCACAATCTGCTTGTGTACCTAGCCAGAGACAGAGGACTTCCAGGGGAAGGGCAAACAGTATCTGCAGGACATGACACTGGGGAGGGTGTCTTGCCCCAGGTGCTCAACCTGCTCTGTCTCCCCAGGAATGAAACCTCCAGAGGTTCAGAAACACTGCACAAAACTGCTTCATCTGCTCACAAATCACAGTCTGACTGCAAAATCTGTCTGAGTGGGGATTTGTCTTATTTTGTTAACCTTTCATCTCCTTTAGGACTGAACTCTTGGAAGGGGAGGACACCAGACCAACAATAAAGGGTTGTTAATTTTGATAATGACTTAATCAAGGGAAAGAGAGAATGTCATCATGGAGTGGTGTAGGTCATTCGCTCTTCACAGGTAGAAATTGCTCAGCCAGAGATGTTCCTGGGTCTCAGGCTTGGAATTCTTTCCTCTGCTCATTGTTACACTCTCAAAAAAAAAAAAAAAAAAAAAAAAACAAAAAAAAAAAAAAAAAAAAAAAGCAAAAAAACAAACCCCGAAGTAGAATTTATGATGTGTGATGTGAAAAATGTCTTTCATCTGTAAAGCTGTAGAGCAGGAGTTCATGCATTAGTATGACTTTGTGGGAAAACTCTCGCTTTGGTCTGTTCTCTATGTGTTAATTCCAACTGGAACCTATTTCTCTGCTAAGTTATACTTCGAGCAATAAAGGTTTGTAGGTAAGCAAAGAAAACCATTAACAGAGGCAGGAGCTACAGAATATGCAGCTATTTTACATATAAGGAGCAGACCATGCACAGGCAACTCACACAGCTGCAGCATAAGCACCTAAACTCTGAATGAAAAGGAAAAATAGCAGGTTTACTGAGAAAAGGAGAGAGAAGAAGAGACCTGTAGTCTTGGCATGGAGATATTTTGTTCCTACGCCTCCTGTCCTGAGTGGAAGATGGAGGAGTCAGTGGCGCAGCACAACCTTCCCTGTACCCACTGCACCCCTGTCAGTCCCTGAAAAAGTCATGGGAGGAGGATGCTGGACAGCAAAGAATGAATCTGAGAACATAAAGAACTAATAGTACAGGAAATTTCCTGGAAAGCATGGAGTAAACACTTGAAGAACAGCACAGTTACCTCCCACTCTCAGCAACTGTATCTCACACTGCATTGTCTTTAATCATTACTCAGGAACTATGACAAGCAGTAATCTACTTCCTCAGCTTCATTTAGCATTTGCGTGACAGAGTCTTATCAAAATAGAACTACTGGGACTGCAAAACAAACACTTAATTAAAGCTGAGTGTTTCTAATTAAATCCAGTAGGATGAACACATTACAATGAATGTCATTTCCAATAGTGTCCCTTGAATGACAAAACAAAGCAGCTGTGAGTGGCACAGCCCACAGAGCAGCACCATGCATGTTCACATGGTGGTTTCCCTGAGAGACCTCTCCAAAAGCTGCTGGCAAATCCGTGCAGTGTGGCCCCTCGGAGCAGCATCCTTGAGCCACCACCACAGCGTGGTGGCAATGGTCACACATGGCACCGTGCCATCTGTGCAAGATGAAACTGCATCAAGCAAAGAGGAAGAACAGGGAAATAATGCAAAGATGCCTTGCAGCTCCAGGTGAATTCAGCAAGGATTCCTGCATGTCAGTGGGAACACTGCCTGACTCTAATAATCCAGGTGTTCTCGTAAAAGTGGCAGGGGATAGCAGTCAAGGTTTACCTGAGTGTCCTTGTGCAAAGTGCAGGGACAGGAACAGAGGAAGGCCTTTAGGGAATTTCCTTCAGAAATCCTTCCAGAAAATTTTTTTTTTGATACATATGAAACATATGAAATTATGTTTTTCAAAAAACTGATTTGGTTCTGTTTGTGAGGTACCAATGGCTTGAGTCAGCTTTAGGAGGAGTGAGTTAGTGGTAAGCAGCCAATAACAGGATTGTATTTTCTGTCTGAAATTGCCTAAAAGCACTCAACCCCCAAACAGAATCTCAACAGAAAGCACTTGAAGCTGACTCCCTTCCCCAGAAAATTACATACTTTTGAGAAAACCAGCCCAAGGTAGCGGGTACTCTTCTAGGACCAGTATTAGGCCACTTGTAATTAGAGAGGAATTCATTCTGGGCAGTTGACTTCGAGATGGTTTTTATTCTCTCTCCCTGCTGATTTTTTTGCCTTTTCCATTGTTTTGCATGGAAAATTCTCCATCTTTTTCTCCTGTACCAAGGCTTCTTCTGGTAATGGCCAACAGAAAATAGGTCCCAACCACCATGACTGGAGCACACGGTGCAGAGCACTGTTGGTGCTGATGAGAGGAGCCAGAGGTCTTGAGCAATGCCATCTGTGGCATTTATCCCTAAGACTTGTGGTTTGTGATGTACCAAATACTGACAGGCATGGCCAGGGGACTCGAAACGACTGCTGAGGCAGCTGGGTCTTTCACCAGAAGCCATGAGGAAAGGCAAGAAAGACAAGTCCGAACAGCTTATTCAGAATGTCCTTTGAACATAGAATACACAGTGGCAACAAGTTAACTTCTTACATCTTTTGGGGTTTGCTTTCGATTCCTGGTGAGGATAAAATAAAGGAATTTTTAAATGTTATCAAGGAAGTCTTACATGAGACTGACTTAGGTGAGGCACTAGATTTCACTGCCTGGGATGATGGGGGGATCCAGCACTGAAGCCTGGATTATCTTGCCAGGTACAGGCTTGGCTATCATGTAAGGATTGACAGAAGTATGATTCATGCTGCCTTAGCCAACAGGAATGACTGGTGTGATCTCCTGAGGGCCCTGCCAGTCCTATTCTTCCACACCTCACAATTGTTATTTCCTTCTGTCCCTTTTGTCCAGTTACAATAATGACAATCCTACTCCTGACTGATGACCTTACGCTGCCATATTTCTCTATGCTGTATCTGAACTGCACCAAAAACAAGCCTCTGCTGATCACAGACTGGCCAGCATACCACTGGGTCTCTGCTGTTTTTGTACTGCAGAAAAGACTTGCAGCAAGGTATTTATAGGAAGTCCATATGTAGAAGAATATTGTTACTCACTGGAACAGATTGCAGTCCAGAGCAAAACAAAACATAGAGAAATAGTCATTATTCACACAATCATATATATATATAGCATAATCACCCACAAGGCTGTCAAATTAGGCCAAACCCTGTTGCATTTTTGGCAACCAGTAGGCAGTGATGCCATGCATCTCTACCAGGAAGACAGAATCTGACCAGCAACAGCGCTTGGGGTCGGCATGGGATAAGCCTGATGGGAACTGGGCTGCTTTCAACACTTCCCAAAATCCTCTCCCCAGGACATATTAATCCATGACCTTTATCAGCCATGGCCAACCTGGGGAGCAGTAAAGAAGTTTAACCCCCTCCACACACATGTCCTCAGAGACTCACAGAATGGTTGAGGTGGGAAGGGACCTCTGGAAGTCACCTGGTCTAAGCCCCCTGCTTGTACCACCCAGAACAGACTGCCCTGCACCATGTCTAGCTGAGCTTTTCTTTCTTGTATCTTTATTAACTTTTTTTTTTTTTTTGAAAGCTTGAGTAATAGGCTAAACTGATCAAAACATCTGGGGAAGATGTGCAGCAATGAAGACTTAACAAGACTGGAAACAAATGCCATAAATACTTTTTTAAATCCGGTCGCATGGAAGACATCAGAAAGCATCTGATAGGCAGCAAATCAAACAAAAAAGGCACACAAACGTGTATGCAAATACACAAATACATAAAACATGAGGGGTGGGAGGAATGCCTTAAATACCATGCAAAGCTGATTTTCATTAAGCAGCAACTGAAAACATCATTGTTGCAACACTGCAAGAGTTGGGCCTCATTTCTCCTCAGATGGGTTTGACCATTCTGTGATCTTTACCTTGTTCCAGACTGCTCTCTTTCAGACTGACAGGCTGCTGCTTTATTTGGAAATAGAAAGAACATCAAGACACTTTCCTGAGGGATGCCTTATGGACACCATATCAGATATTCAATTATTTTAAGAGTCCCTGGCAGGGCCTTGGTCCACACCATGGAATACTCACCCAAATGAGTCCCAAATGTGGGAGTTAGTGCTGTCCCAGCATGTGCTGTGGATGCAGCCCCACCGCAAGGGTAAGACGATAAAAGTGTAAGACCAGGCTGCCCCACATGAGTTGATTTTAGAACAGCTAATAACCATGGGCACATTTAATTTAGTACTATAGGTGTGGTCTGGAAGTCCAAGATGGAATGGGTGAACTTCACAAAACCAGAAGGTTTATTCAGCAATACAGTGAAAAAAGTCCACCACAGGATCAAGAAGAGTGGGAATTTCTGTCTTTATTTATCTTGAGTAGTTAAACATAGCATGTTTCTAGAAAATCAAGTATCGCTTTCAAGACAAATGAGACCATGCAGCAATCAGGTTTTGCTGAACTTCATATGAAGCAAACCCTGAAGACTTCAAAAAAACTGTTCTTTTTGCCACTAGGACCAGGTGTGTGAATTATTCACCTTGTGCTGATGCAGTTGAAGAGCTTCCCAGCGGCTGCTGAAGGGGCTGTTACCCCACTCCATGTGGTACTGCTGTACCTTGGCTCTCAGCTAAATACCCTCTTCACACCACCATGGTGCATCATCAGTGACTGCCCCATGCTACACGTATACAGGCTGGCTGTGTAGCCAAAGCCGAAATTTGACTCACTGTATAATTTGTTTTAGGAGGCACAAACCTGCTTGTAATGAAAATTTAATGCTCTGTGACTCATGCTCCGTTGAAGTTTATAGAAATCTTCATGGTCATGACATTTATTAGCAAAGTAACTGGTACACCCCTGGTTATTTAGAACCAGCTAGAATTATCTTAATGAGTTTTCTTGGCTATTTAGAGCCAGTTAGACTTATCTTAATGAATCTTCTTGTTAGAGGTTCTCAAACAATCTTCTCTATACAACAAGAGCAGTTCACACTTACAGACAGAAATAGGTCTCAACCAACCCACAAATTCCAATTACAGATTTTGTGGGTTTGGACATTGCCTTTAGACTAAGCTATTGAATAATATATTTGCAAAATGCAGTGATAACCCTGCAAATGTGTTCAAAATTATTTTCTTTTATGTATTTCTTTTCCACCATGTTATTTCTTTCAAAATACAAGGTCTAATTTTGTCTCCTCTTTCACAGTACTTTATTGTAGTCCGAGACTGTTTATCTTTCCTGTCATCTATTTGCACCTCAGAACATTGCTGAGAACAAATAATTTTTTTTTTTTTTTAAGATAGCAATTGACAGATAAGAGCTTTAATTTAATGCAACCACGGATTAATACAACCACGGAATTATTAGTTTTGGGCAAGAAAGCATCAGCAATGACATGTTCTTATCCAACAGGGTTGTTATAGACCCATTAGAAACTTGGCAAAACCAAGAAAGCCTAGATTTAATTTTGAAATGGTATCTAAGGCACTCCTTCCTGAACCTCTCTAAATTTCCTGAAGGCAACTAAATTTCAGACCAACACTAAACTGTTGAATCGTGTTTCTGGACAATTGCAATATTTTTGCCATATTTTACTGATGAGGTTACATTTCAACTAACACAGTTTTACTTTAAAATACCTTTTGTATTACAAACAGGTAAGGTATCTTTCGTACCTTACCTGTTTCAAAACAGCTTAGGTAAAAGGGATAGTATAAACAAACACTTTTGCATAGGTTACCCAAAAGATTTTCCTTTAGGCATATGCTTGTTCACAAATAAGTCAAAATTCTATGGCTTTTTACAAAAGATGCTGAAGAAAATTACTTCATACTTTACTTGTCCCATGGTCTGTGCAATACATTTTTACACTAACCTCAAAAAGATGGAGCTCTTGGAAGATGAACCATAACTACTTCAAAATTTGCTTCACGTGAGCAGAAAATTCTTTTGAAGTCTGATGAGAAATTAAATTATGGATGTTAATGCAATTCCATCTTGTTACCCAGTACACACAGTTCTTTGAAACTTAATCAAGAACAGGCCTTGAATTTTTTAAAATGGATGTTATTTATTAAAAATTAAATGGAGATTTTGCTCTAAGTTACAGTGGTTTTGCTACCTTAAAACCCACCATGAAAAGAGCTATAATTCTTTGACGCACTTTATTTTACCTAATATATTTTTCACATGGCTTATTCTATGTGAATGGTAATAAGGACGACTCTAAAAGCAAAACTAAACTGTCTTGTCCCAGTCTAAAGGCAGTGAGGAAACAAGCAGCTGAGGCAGTCAATTCCTCACTGTTAGAGACAACTCCGACTTATCTGAGATCCTTTTCAATTTACTAAAGTAAATTCACTCCTCCAAACATCCCAACAACATCAGAATATCTGTGCCTGCCCATGGTGTCCTCCTGGTGCTTGCTATACCAGGCAGCAATATTAGGAGCAAGGTGTGGAGCTGGGATGGAAAAGCGACATGCAGAGATAGGAAAGACATAGTTTGCAAAAACGATACTTTAGAGAAAAAGAAAGTAGACCGAGACTGAAATAACAAACCTCTGAGAACTCAAATACATAACTAAAGTTGCTGTTTTGTAATATGACTCTGTAGTATTGTATGTGGTCTTTCAAAAAAGCTATGATTAAATTTTTTTATATGAATGGAAGCTCCACGAAGAAGAAATCAATTCCTTTCAGTAACATCCCCAGCACCAATCACCTTCTCCCCCAGCTTACACTAGTGTAATGAGAGGTTGTCAGGTCCCAGCTGCTGTCTCTTATATGCATTTATTTTCTCCTGCCGTACTATATAGTATACTAACATCTCCACCTTCCAAGGAGGTGGGAGGACTTGGAGTTCTTTTCCTTAGAGGATGTGACAATTTGAAATAGGGATAGCTAACTCATCCCTTGCAGAAGATGTGCCAGCTCCTCTCCCAGCTCCAGGGGAGCAAACCAGAACATGGGAGCCACTGAAGACACTGTGCTAAAATGTAGGGAGAAAGATCAAGATCAATAAGAGCTGCTCCTGACACCCCAGCGGGAGACACAATTGGTACATGAAAAGATCAGATAATTCAGGCTTCTTGGCACTGAAGCCCATGTAAGCTAAAAATAAATACCCAGAGCACTTTCCACTATGCAGGGGCAAATCTGTCATCCCAAGAGGTGGGTCTGACAGACCAGACAAGGCAGATATGACAGAGGTAATGAACCAAAATATCAAGCTGCTAACTGGAGAGTGAGGCCAGGCCTTGAGTGGGCCCACCCTAGAAAACCAAGAAGAGATTTCATGCTGGTTTGGTGTTTTTCTTTCTTGAAAGGCATCCTTCGCTTTGCAGGGCAGAGAGGATGAACCCATCTCCAAAACAATTATTTACCTCCCAAGCAAAATGAGATATGCATAGTAGAAAGTCACTTCCTCAAGGTACTACTTCCTGAGAAACAAGAGGCTGCGCTCAGGGTCTGGTGGCTCCTCAGAAGGGAGCTGCAGCTGGGGATCTACCAAGTGTTTGCTCAGCTGTGACAGCCTTGGAATCATCATCATGAACCATTTCTGTTTCTCAAGGTCTTCATCATGAACTGATAAATTTAATGTCAGACATTCATCATCTGCTCCGATTTCCAGTATGACTGGCCAAAACCACACCCAGGAGGTCCCAAATCAGGTACAGTATATTGTGGTTTAACCCAGATTGCTCCTCAGGAAGCCACTTTCTAAGGCTGAAAGGCAAGATTTGGTGCTGACCCAGACATATGGACCATATGTCCCCATGTATATGGGGGTGAAAAAACTTCAAGCACTGTCTTGCAGCCACATGCAGGGTTTAACCATCCAGCATGGATACAGTCCCTGCTAGCCACGCCAGCCCTTTCTAGCTGCTGCTCTGGGTAGGGACAGACAAACAGCCATGGTTTGTGGGGGTGGAGGGGAGAAGACTGTGGGCCCAAACCAGGTTGTTTCATGACCTCAGAAGAAGAGAAGGAGAATGCACGTGCTAAACAAACGATGGCAATGCAGTGGCTACAGAGCAACCATGACTGTAATTACCTGTTGCACTTAATACCTACAGCTCTACTCAACAATGTGCTTTGGAAACCTTTCATGATTCACCTCTGGAGCTTTAACACAAGAATTGTGACTGAACTGCTCCCTCGTGCCATTTTCAGGAATGGCGAAGTTAACCCAGGGCACCTCAAGGACTCTGAAAATTCTACAACTTCTCTTTCAGCAAAGCCAGGAGATTTACAGGGTCAAACTTGCTTTCATCTACCAACATCCCAGTCTCCATGGTATTTTTTGGACGACCCTTCAGCTTGGGGCTAGAGTCCTGTGCAATGAACATCATCTGGGGCTAGAGTCCTGTGCAATGAACATCATCTGGAGCTGCAGTCTGGGTGTTACCAGAAGTCCAGAAGGATATTGAGTATCCCAAGGGAACACAGTTAATTAAGCGCAATCTTCCTCTGATTTCTTCGCATAACAGATTCCATGAATTTTATTAATCAGCAGCCTAAACTTGTGTGGCTGACACTCTGCGGGTTTGGAAGAGAGCTGCACGGATGTGAGGAAGGTGTAAATTAAACTAGGTCACATCAAGATTATTCTAATTTACTTCTTCCGGTGCTTGCAGAGTTGGCTTCCACTTCAGCTTCTGCCTCAAGCACCCCAACTCATAACTTAGACTAATTAGGCTCCTAAAGCAAGATTCATGCTAATGAGTAGGCAGAAATACAAATACAATTTAAGTGCATTATTGTATGATTGCCCAGCAGAGATGCTCTGTTCTATCTTATGCAGCACAGTGCCCCTGCAAAACCAAAAGCAGCACATAAACACTCCAGTGCTACGGCATCAGCGCCCATCTGCTTCCTCAGGGAGTTTCTCGGGGCCAAAAGCAAGTGCTTCAGTGGCCCAAAAGCAGGAAGAGAATGGTCAGCACCCACCCCAGGGGCCATCAGGATGAAGGGTTTATTTTCATCCAGGGCAGGAGCAAAAAGCCCTGCTCAATGGGATGAAGGAAGGGAAGGAGATGCCAGACTTCTTGGTGGCATTTCCCTCCCATAGGCACAACTCATCACTGGCCGTGCCAGCTCCTGAGCAGCCGGAGCCAGTGGCACCCCGGAGCAGCTGGCATCTACTTCCATGTGGGAGGATGCCACATTATGCAGGCCCTGGGAAAAATAACCCATCAATCACTAATGGAGAGTCACAGGAGATGCTCCTACTATGTAGGAGTAGATGCCAAGGAACAGCTGAGCAGGGGGCTGTGGTTTATTTTTAATTTTGTAAAGTATATTTGCCTTCCACATGATCCTCTCATTCTTCCTCTCACAGCACATGTAAATAGAGAGACAGTAAATGGCACACTCGGGTCCCAACAGACTGAGGCACAGCACAGACCTGCTGCAGATCGCAGAGCTTGCTGTAGCTGTCTCACGGACCCACCTGCATTTCCTGGAGACATCTTCCATTTCCTCACACCCCAGGGCAAGGCCAAGTAAGAGAGTCTGCACGGCAACCCCACAGGCACTTTCCAGCCTGCGCTGCTTACTCGGCTGACAGATCCATGCACGGCACAGTCCCAGACCACTACACATCTGGCCACTGAGGAAAACCTCTGGATGCAAAACCCCTTCCTGAGTAGAGTCATGTTTCACTCCTGGAAAGTTTATTGGCTAACCTACAAGGGCTCTCAAATAAAGTTTATGAGCCTGTAAATGCTCCCTGCCATGAAACGGCCCCAGGAGCCAAGGATAACCTGTGTGAGCTTTACCGCAGCCTTTTAATAGGAGTAGTGCAGGTCTGTGGCGCAGGCTGCTCCAAGGGGCCAGAGGGAGGGGAGTTGTGAGCAGGGAGACTGAGCTCCTCACTACAAACATCACCAGCTGCCTTCAGCCTACCATTGCCATGGTGGCACTCAGGCCAGCTGGCAGCTGGGGTGTCCCACACGGATGGACACTGCCCTGGAGGTATTTGCTGACCCTGAACCAAAATCTACCACCTTCTCATGGCCTTATGTTCTTGCCTTTCATTGCAAAAGCCAGGCTAAAATTAGGACAGCTGCTGCTGACAACTAATTAGCTTCAGATAAGGTCTTCAGAGTGGCCATTGGGAAACGAATGAATGCTGTTTAAGCCAGCACTGTAAAGTCCCCCTGGCAATCTCTGCCAGCCCTCACCCTGCCAGCAGGCACCGGGAAGTCAAGCAAGGGGCCCCGCCAGCTTCTGCTTGCAGGGCTGGATCCCCACCAGCACAGCACAAAGGACAGGCACACGCTACCAATGGATTGCAGCTTCATAGGTTTCTGGGTTTATTTCAAATGGATGTTTGTTCTAGTGTGGTCTAAAACACTGCTGGTCCTCAGGGAAGGTGAATACCTGCCCAGCATGGCACAAACTCCACCTTCATTTCAACTTTCTCTCCACCTCACCTGTGTGTAAGTGTTACTTTATGCAGAAGGGGAAGAGAATGAGACTTTTTAGGTGTTTAGCACACCAAATCCACGCTTCTGGTCTCACATCTATCAGGCACTGACTGGGTGCAATGTTTCCAGTGGCTCCACAGGACACTGAAAGAGGGTAATCTTAAACTGGATATTAGGAAGAAATTGTTTACTGTGAGGGTGGTGAAGCTCTGGAACAGGTTGCCAAGAGAAGCAACCTGGAAGTGTTCAAGGCCAAGCTGGATGAGGCTTTCAGCCATCTGGTCTGGTAGAAAATATCCCAGCCCATAGCAGAGGAATTAGAACTAGATTATCTTTAAGATCCCTTCCAACCCAAACTATTCTGTGATTCTGTGCTTCTGTACTCACCAGTATCCTGTGTAAGGATCTTGCTTCCCATCTTTGAGGTCTATGGAAAACACTTATCACCCTAGCCACAGCCATCCATCTGCCCAAGCAGGATTTCTGTTGAACATCACCAATGCATGTGCAATTGTAGTAAACTTCTGGTTTTCAGCCTCACAAGCAAAAATAAATGTTTGAAGGAAAAAATCCTGACAAAAAAATTGACCTTTTTGTGTGGTGGATGTGAGACTAACCAGATCCTGTTAATTTGGACCTACACTCAGCAGTAAAAGGGAGATAAATTAGCAGCCATGACACAAATGAAACAGAAGTGGCAGCAATCGGTCTCTGTTTTATGGGCTTTGGGTAACACCATCTGAGCTTAAAATACAGTCAGCATGTGCCAATGCTGCTACTTCCATCTAATGGATGTGGAAGAGAAAGATTTGCTTGTGCAAGTATCATACCACAAAGTACGGCAGCACCAAAAGTAAACGTAGATTAATATTCTAAGTAATAGAAGAGCTTTAACACACCTCTCAAGAACCTCATGTTTTTAAAGTATGCAAATCTAATGGACCTAAGGTGAATAAAATTAGTCAGAGGGGGAGAAAAGAAAGAAAAAGAAAAAATCAAGACAGCTAAAAATACAATTATTTTTTAATTATACAGAGGAATTCTTATCCAGTGACTTTGCATTGCAAACATGCACTGCAGTAGGCCATGTCCTACTGTGAGAATCCCTGTATTTATCTCAGCAGCACGCAATGTTTCCCCATGAGTTTGTCTGGCCTCAGCATCATACTGAGAGCCATAAAACATCCTGCCTGCGCCAGCTGCAGATCCACTACCTTACAGCCTTATAGCTCAAGAGGACTGGGGTTTACAAGGAGGAAGACTCATCAGCTTGTTCCTCTGCCTGGCTGCAGGGCTTGTGGCATTGGCTACCTGCTGTCCTTTCAAAGGCACCTCAAAGGCAGGTGACATCCTCAGTCTGCACTCAAACCCTGTTCAGTGTGGGAGAAGCTGGGAAAACCTTTTTTTTTTTCTGGCTTTACACCCTGCTCTGCTAATGAGGAGTTAAGCAAACTGGACCAACTTCATGGAAGGGGCTTCTAACAACAGGAATCTTGGAGAAACAAACCAAGAAATGCTTTTTTCCCATGACGATGTTAATCCAAAAACAAGGCACCTGTGGTAGCGGCTGTAGGATGGATAGCTGCAGTACCCCTCCAGACACGATCCTATTAGCCCACGGAGGGATGACTAAGCAGGAGATAGAGGGATGACTAAGCAAGGAGCAAGGCAGCTCTGTCAGGGCTTATCGTAACACCTGTCTATGAAGCCAGCAATTTCACACACTATGAATGAAGTAATTTAATAAACACATTCAGTTCTCTAGTCAGTCTAATAGGCTGTAATCTAACTCTATTTCCCTTCAAATTGAAAGGAAAAAGAAATCAATAACTGATAGGCAAACCTCTTCTCATGGGGCAGAAATGCCTGCTATAAAAACTCTAAACTGGTATTCCTCTGCACCATGGGTTTTATCACTGCCCTGGGAACCTGCAACCAAGATTAGAACAGCCTTTACTCACTAACCTGGCTTCATTAATGAAACCTAAATTCATTAATGGAAACTCTCCTCCATAGTTAGCTAACCAAAAGGAACTCACCAGCTGAGGTAAATTTCAACAAAACTTCCCTGCTTTCCTGGAGCCTCCTTTAATGCCCATTCTTCCCTATAGTCCCAGCAACCCAGATTTCCTCCCACCTGCAGAGATGAGATGTCTGAGACAGAAGCAGGTATTGGGGGAGTTTCTGTGCATCAAAAGGTGGTTTAGATGTCCCTGGATTCAGGTCTAGTCTGGAGGAGCTGCCCACAGCTGCCACTTCCCAAAGGACACCCCAAGCCCTGCTCCCTACTATGAGGAGCAAAGCAAGCCTGAGCTCAGAAAAAGTTAACCCAGTAGCAAATAAACCAGCAAAGGCCCATAGAAACACCTTCAAATGCTAGAGACCGAGTAATGAAACATTCAGTTTAGTAGAGAATCATACTTTTTCCAAAGCTGTAAATTATCTCATCGAAGAGATCTAAAGTCTTCTGTGTCCTGCACCACCAGGACTTGCCCACATGCACAGGACCTGCTTTGGGGAATGAGGATCTCTCCACTGTGGTCTGTGGCTCAGAGCAGAGGGATCTCAGACCTTAGCACTTCTGCTGCCAAGGTGAAACCAGCAACAGCTATGGTGGGGCTGAAACTCTCAGGGCTCAGGCGACCCCAGGTCCACTCTGGGCTTCTTATGTATAGCATTGGCAGCAAATCCTCCCAGTACTTGTGATTTTTCAGGTCCCCAAAGCTACTTGGGGCTGCATGACTTCCAAGTGAGCAGATGGTAGCATGGGTGTTATTATTCAGTACTATTGTTAGGTATTTATTAGTCAGTATTTGTGCTGCTCACCATTGGGTTCAGTTCCCCAGAGCTGGGGTGATGAAGCCCTCGGGAAAGCTTTTGCAGGACATGAGTGACCACACAAATCTGTGTATTATGATCATTTTCGTGGCACAGCTGCTGGCATCTAAGCAATGAGGAGTGAGTGGGCTGTCACTCCCACTGCCACCAGCACATTTTTTGCTTGTTATACTTTTCCTACCCCAGGCATGTCACTACCTTCAGGATTCCCCAGCCCTTCACTGGGTGGTCTCAGTCTCTCAGGAGGGAGCTGATGTGCCACCTCAATCTGCCTTCAATTAATCTTTCAAAACTGCCTGTGAAGCAGCAAACAGCCCATGCCATTCTAGAGACCCCCACAGCAGAGGCCAGTGATGGTGACCATCACCTGCACACAATGGGTCCTGGACAAACTGCTTGGTAACAGACCTGCAGACACAGCAGAGGTGGAGAGCCTGGACAACCTCCTGCATGGTAAGGTCACCAGCTGTGGAAAGGATTCTTGCATTTCCTCATAAAACAACCCAAGTATAATCTCTTTAGAACCACATCTGTGGGCTAAAGAATAGTGATGGGGACAGAGACTTTCCCTGAAGCTCTCAAGTTCAGCTTAGGCTGCAGTGCCAGAGGTTTTTGTCAGATCTGTAAAAAGTATTTGGATGTTGAGACTTGTTCATAACACTTCTCTTGGATCTGCGAATTGACAAGAAAAAAAAATACCACCAACTCTTCTGCTGTCCACCCAGAACCTGCAGTGCAATTTTGGGAGCCTTGTCACTAAAAGAAATAACTTACGGATGACCTAAAAGAGAACCTTGTCTGAGTGGCTTATAAAAACCACACCAGCCTCATGAGCATGCAGCCCCTTCGGAGCCCAGGCTGGGGCAAGCAAACGTGGTTCTTGCCAGCATCTGCCCCCAGTCTGACAGGCCAGTGCTTCACTGCAGGCCTTTCCTCTGGCACTGGCCCTGCACACAGCAATCAGCAAGAGGCAAGTCCAGACCAGGCAGGACTTCAGCTTGAGCCACAGCTGAAAGGTCACAGCAGCACCCTGACAGCCGTCACAGAGTGGGCAGAGCAGCAACCAGCAGAGTTGCTTACGGCATCCCAGCAGCCTAATTTCTTTAGGAGTAAGAGTAGGATATGACATCTAGGAGAGACTTTCAAGGATAGGCTTTGAGCAGATCACATCACAAGCCATAGAGCTGTCACTGTGCCAGCACAGACTTTTTTCTGACATTCACTGGGCACCAGAGGGACAGAATCCAAAGCCTCTGCTGGTGAAGCCACAGAAGCATCCAAAATAACTTTCCATCAATCTTTTGATCTTTTTTCATTATCTGCTGGTGAGGACCTCCCCCTGCCTCTGCAGCAAGAGGCATTTCCTAAAGGGACAGGCAAGGCCTTGGAACAAGGCCCAAAGATGGCCCCACCCCCATGGCAGAAATCAACACCCTTGATGCCAGGCTGGTCCATGCAGTTCTCTGTGGCAGCTCTCCTACTCCTACAAGCTCCCTAGAGATGCTGCAGCAGTTATGGGAGGCCATTCCCAGCATAACATTAACCAAACAGTGGACTACAGCACCAAAAGGGATTGACGATACAGATTTGTCCCCATGAACCCACCAGCAGCCACCCTAGAGCCAATGCAGCGATGAATGGTGCTGGCACAGCAATGGAAGTCCTGGGAGGAGGACATTCCCAGGTAAGCCCTTCAAGTAGATTTGTGAAAAAGGATCTGCAGGGCAGGAGCCCCTGGTCAGCAGCACTCCACAAGAAGCTGCAATACTGGCAGCACTGCTGCCTGTCATGGAAATCTCATATCTGTCATGCACAAATCCTCTTACTCCATTAGAAGGCTCAAAATTCAACAGGGAATTCCCAAGCCTGCCCATGTGAGTACACTCAAACAGCTAAATGCCAAAGTTACTGTTCAAAGCAGAATTGTGTGTGCCACACTGGTCAAAAGCAGCCATTCCTGAGATTTATCTGCATTTCAAGCTGAAAAAACTTTAGCTAAAGATTTCAGTTAGCACAGTACAGTTCTATCCTGAGGGCAGCCCTGGTTCCTAGAGCCAGATTATGTACAATGGGATGGGACTGCTGCCCAGGCAGTGGGAAGCAGGGCAAGGCAGCAGCAGCCAGCAAACTAGGAATAGCATCTCTTAATAGCAATGTTAGTGTCCACCTTGCCCTTCTGCTCCAGGGAGAGGGTTTGTTAAAACCTGATGTTCAACAGCTTCTCCTCTCAGTTCCACTGGTGCATGAGTGTGGTGTGTATGCACATCCCTGTGTGACAGATGTGCACACCTGTATGCACAAACACAGTCTGTACATGCACAGGAACATCCTGCGGGGTGCAGTGCGGACAGCAGGCCCCAGGCATCCTCCTGGCAAGCACAAACTTGGCTACACAGAATATTAACACAGCATCGCCAGTGACTGACTCCCAGAAGGAGCTCTAGATACTAGTGACAGAAACATTAATATTTGCTGACTCAAGGGCTCCACCAGGAGGAAAAACCAGCCCAGATCATCCCCTCAGGAAGGCTAGAAGGAAGATGCTCTTCTGGCAGGCTGGGTGACCGGCCGGGAGGCCACACTTGCTCTTTCAAAGCTTTCATTATTCGAAGTAAGGACAAGAAATGTGGTGGAAATGGATCAGCATAGTGCCAGCCCGCCAGGGGCTGGCCGCAGTTCTGAGGGTGCTGCCACACACGCAGCATCCTCATCTGCTGCAAAAATCTTACCAGTCCAGCAACACTAAGAAAGAGATTGCTAACTGCCCTGCCTTCACCCACATTCTTTTATTTCCCAGCAAGGGCTGGGAATACTCACTGACCTACTGCACTCAGGCGTAGTTTCACAGCCAGAATGTGGGCTGGGAGCACAATGTCCATTTGTGGCTACTGAAAATCAAGTCATGGGTTTTACTGGGAGGCACAGGTCTCCTTGAACGGGAACAATGGCAGCTACAGAGGCCACTTTGGCATTTAAGAGGGGGATTCTTCCCATGAACCTCAGCTCCTATTGCAGCCCACAGAGACAGGTTTCCACTCATCTGACCATTGCAGACGTTCTTCACCATGAGACAAACATCTCCAGGAAGCACCTTCTCCATCCCACTGGCTATGGTGGAAGTCACACACCAGACTTATCCTCCAACTCAGAGCACATAGACCATACACACTGAAGGGATGCTTCGCACCACACGCACACACCCATCAGGCTTTTTTAAGCTTGATGGCCACAGCATGAGACACACAGAGCCCTCAGAGGCACACAGGGTTTCTGCCCAGTACCCAGCACTAGTGGGAGAAAGGACCTTGTGCCCTTCCTGCCTGTCTCAAGGAGGCACAAATGGGCTACAGGGACAAGACTTTTGAAATGACAGCCCTGAGAGTGCTGACACAAGCAGATGTGAAGCTGTGCCAGCTCAGATCCAGCTGATCAGTACCTGGCTTCAGGCAGGTGCCCAGCGGTGCCAGTTCAGGAGCTGAACCCCCTGATGCTGTGCCCGGGCAGTCTGGGTGCCTGCCCCAAGGGTATGATACTCTTGATATATCAGGTACCACCTACTGAAAATATATTTTTTGAGTTTCTTCATTGAATCTTAGAGACTCCCAAAAGATTTCACCTTGGGCCAGAATATCCCAATTAAAAACAAAATAAAACAAACAAATAAAACCCAAACACAGTTGTTTGCTCACTAAACCTCAAAATCTATCCCCAGAAAAAAGAAAGAGCAAGTCAAGAGCTCCAAAAAGTGCAAGACAATATACGGAGCACTCAAGACTTTCTCCCACAACCCAAAAGCTGTGAATACCAACTTACTCTGTCACATCCCAATTTTATCACTTTGGATTTCACAAGGAAGCATGTAACTTGTAAACAAAGGCAAGGTCCTCCCCACACTCAAATTTTATTGAAACTATACACATATTTTATACACAAATTGAGTAGGAGCTGTTGTACCAGACTTTGGTATCTCATATACATTTACAGAACCTGAGCACATTGCAGTTTCATATTAGAATACTCTCTATACTCTCACCATAATTCACAAGACTCAAACACCTTTTAGTATTTTCAGTGACGTAATAGGTTCCATTACTCCAACAACAGACCCATTTACAGTATTTTCTCTTTCTCCCCTATCAACTCAGTATTTCCAAGAGGCACTGGGTTTTTCCTCTAAGTCCACAGTTCTCTTGCAATTGCAGGATGTTAATGCGAGCCACAGTTCCAGCTTTTCTCTGTATTCTCCAGGTTCCTCTTTGCCCTCTTCCAAGTACCTTAAGACAAATTATGCAGGCTCTTCTCTAGGGGGAAAAAAAAATGCTGTCCCATTTCCATATTCAGTACATACTCCTGACATTTTACATAGACCAAAAAAAGAGTCAATTTTGCTGCTTATTTTTACAGCAGGGATAGTTGTTCACTAGAACTATGCTAAGGCAGTGGAACTGTTTCATGGAACTCAGGTACCCAGGGCTATGGCTGATCTGGGCTGGCAGGGAAATAACATTTACACCACCCCATCACTGATAACCCTGGGCTGTCAGCTCAGCTCATGCCAGGTGTATCGAAAGCAGCACAAGATGTTTGTAACAATAAGACTTACAAAAGCTCTTTCACAAAATGCTGAACTTCATGAAAAATGCTTCCGTTTAATAAAGTAGAACTCTTTGTCTAGCTCTTGTACACTCACTTCTTCTTTGGAAAAAAAGATCCTATTTACAGATAAACCACATACAGCTGAATAGCATCCCTTCCACCCCAAATACCACTGCAGCATGTCAGCCATTCTTCAAAATCATTCCATTCTCTGCGTGTGATGTCAAAAAATTACACTTTTCAAGCACACAATCAAAAATCAAACAGTCCTTTGTAAGACGCTGCTACTACATACTACTTTAGGGTTTGTTTTTGAAAGTTTTAATACCTTCTTTCAGAAGCTCTGCTGTGACAATGGTTCCAAGAGTTCACATTAAACACACAATTTGACGTACCTTCATACGTTACTGGGTGCTTCCTTACCGCCCAACTAGGATGTTTGTAGCACCTCAAGGGATAAAATCCCTTGGAATGATATGTCTTCTCACTCATTCAATGCACAAGTGCAACCAAGAAGGGGAGAATATCAAGTCACCCAGCACAACAGAGGGAAGATGGACAACACTCAGACCTGGCTGTTGCTGTGTCAGATGCTGATTACAAACACAGAGCAACTATAGACTGCTTAATAAGGCACTTGATCAGTGAAGCAGGGGAAAACAGGCAGCACAAGCCAACGAACTACAGGATGTGGTTTTTCTCCACTGTTAACAGGTGTGCCTTTTCAAGGACCATTCAAAGTCTACTGACCTGTTCAGTAATAGCTGTAAGACAAAAATCACATGTATTTGAAATAAATGCCTACCAAGACCCATCAATTTTCCAACCACAGTAAAATTTTTTTCAAACAGAACCCAGGTTAATGGGGAGATCAAACTCAATTCCTGGCTTTAATAATATTCTATAGTTCAGACCTCATTAATGTCTTCCCACATTCAGTTATTACTTTATCTGCAGCAGGATGAAACAGAAAAGCTTTTACTCTAGAATAAATCTATAAACATGAAAATAGAAAACAGGAAAATAATTTATAGCAACATATATACATACAGTGATACCTCATCTGGTTTTCAGATTAGAATACCGTAACATGAGATAAATATGCAGTTTGCTTTCTTAAAACACTATCAAAGTCTTAAAAAGTAGTAATATCCATGTCATTTTTAAAGACAGCATTGACAGCAAATGAGTCAAGGGAATCTTAAAAAGGCCATCCTTTTACAAAGCCATATAAATTTTTTACAAATGATCCCCCTTTTTTCTTTAAATGACACACAGAGAAATATATTTACTCCTCTGACAAACAACATGAAAACCCAACAAAAAAATCAGAGTAGACTCTGATTCCATGAGAGGAAATTAAGTCAACTTCACAGCATAAAGGGAGATGAGGAGAGGGAAACAGTCACCATTCATTTGCCAATTTGTCAAAAATCTGCATCCAGAGTAAAGACATTGTCCACTGTTTCTGCCATAACAGCAAAACGTTGATATTCTGAAACCCGCTTCTCAAAGAAATTTGTTTTTCCTTCCAGAGAAATATTCTCCATGAAATCAAAAGGATTTTCTGCATGAAAGACCTGAGGGAAAAAAACACTATTACACTGGTGATTCTGATAGAGAAGTAATGCTTTAAAAAATCCCCAACAAACAAAATAGTCAAACTCTTTCAAACTAGACCATCTCTGGCTGCAATATCCTGTAGAATCTATGGATATCTATCTAAGCAAATTCAGTACTGTCACTCCCAGGAGACTGGTCTGTCACTTGTGCAAGGTGTTTGTTATTCTTCAAGCACTGCAGCATCTGAGCAGAGCTTACATTTCCCATTACAAACCTGCTGAGCAGAAGAGAAACAGCGGCCTAAATTATTCTTGTTCTTTTACAGTGAAGCATATGTATTAATGTTGTGGTTTCAGCTGCCACTCACAGAAAGTCCATCCACTAAATATGACCTGCTTCCCGGCATGACAAGAGAGTGCTTTGCGCTGACAGCTTTCCTGGGCTGCACTGGCAGGGCAGTATTTGGGGCAATTGCATCTCTTACCTTTGAGAACCCAAGCTCCATTAGTAACCGGTCTGCGACAAATTCAATGTATTGTTTCATCAAGGTGCAATTCATTCCAATCAGACCTACAGGTAATGCCTCTGTTAGAAACTCCTAGAAGTTAAAAAACAGATGACATTTAGAGAAATGAAATTTAAGAAGAAAAAGGAGAGAAAACGCCTGTGTTTCACAGTAACACAATCTGTGATGTTCCAAGCTCCCCAGGAAGTTGTCTGAATAACTTGCATCACTAAATCAAACAAGTATTTTCTGTTTTCAGTAGCTGTTTGTATCTTCCTTTATTTTTCGCCTGTTATTCTGGAAAAGGCACAAGGATTTTTATCACTGCCCCTCTAATCTGCCTTTTCACACGCTACCAGACTGCGCTTCAGTGTAAGCTTAAGCTCCAACTTCAAAAACCTACAGACTATACTAGTGGGAGCAGGGATAGATCCAGAAATCACCTGTTTTCCTGACTTACAGCCACTATAGAATGACAGATCAGAGAGGGCAGTGATATATATGAGTGCTGAACACAGCAATGTGTATGTTTAGGCACCAATGCAATACCTGTCAGTATTGTGAGACAAAGCAGGAGCATTTGTCATCATCACAGTAGTTTGATGACAACAGGAAAGAAAACCAAACTAAAACCCTGCCAAACACTCAGCAGTGCAGAAACTTGTGCCTGCAGAAGAGCAGCACTTCACATGAAAGAACCTGACAACAACCTCAGGAAAAGCCAGAACCCAGCATGATACACATGGCCAGAAGAGACCCTGCCTTCTGCCGAGGACAAGCAGAAATGTGAATACTATAGGGAGAGACAAAAATCCTGAAAGGACAGATGTAAACAAACACTTCTCTAAGAGACAGTTGCAGTTGGACTAGATGATTACTGTAGGTCCCTTCCAACTGCAACTATTTTATTCAATATCAAATAAGACAGCCTTTCTTTCTTTCTTTTCTTTCTTTCTTTCCTTCTTTCTGTCATTAACGAGAAAACCAGTTGCCACCTTCAGCTTACCCCAGTTGCTTGACAACTGAATCAGAGAGTCTCTGACTCTTATTGGTACCATTAAGGAGGAGGGAAAGAATGCTATAATGCATCAGGGATCCAGGCCTGAGCCAAGTATCAAACATGGAATCCCGAAAGTTAGAAGATAATAAGTTATTTTCACACATCAGACTGGGCCTGCGCTGCCCACAATGTTGTAACAGTCAGGATTACCTGCTCAATTTCTACAGCATTAACGATGATCTCATGGACTCGCTCTTCTGATGGTCTATTCACTAAATAATGGAACATTAGACAAGCAAAATCACAGTGTAGACCCTGAAATAAGAGAACAATAAAAAAAACAGTCAGTTTTCCCCTCCTCCACATAGTTTGCTCTTATTTTCAGGCAGCCTCATTTGGGTTGAAGTTTCCCACCCTCCTGCTTCTTTGGAAGTCTTAATCTTATCACATGTAGTGTGCACTTGTAGTTTACAACCCAATAACATCTCAAATCCAACACAAGCTCAGCATACATGTTTCTCAGGTAAAATTTTTCTGAGGGCTGCTCTACTGTGAGGGATCCTACACAGAGCCCTGCTGGTCTCTGCCTCCCATCAGGGATGATTTTGCAGAAAGACTCCTACATCAAGATCTGCAAAACTACCTGTGAGTTTTAAAAGGCTGTTTACCTGCTCTTTGCTTCAAGATACTTGGTTTAAGTTCTTTCAGTAGCATTTCTTTCCCTGCTTCTACCAATAGCAATTTCAGAAAGGCAGATTCAGATTAGGGTCACCAAATCCAAGATTAACAAATCATCTCTACGCCAGATTAACTCAACCTTCTCATTTCACCCAGCTATCCTATACAGAGCCTAGTAAACTGTGCTCCTTTCCAGGATTTCCAGAAAAGCCTCCAGTCCAAGTAAGTAAATATCAGGAGACAAACAACCCCTCGCAGTCTGCAGGGGGTACCAGACAGCTGATCCAAGAGGTGCCTCAGCTTCTCTTTGACTTGCCTGGGTACAACTTGATCCTCTGGCTTCAGCCATACCTACCAGTGCCAGACTAAAGGAGCACTGTGCTACTGTCTCTCTCCTCTCAACAGCAAGGTGGTGACTACAGCCAGTGAGCCCAAGAGGGCATATCCAGAGTGAAATCCAATCAGAAGGATTTGGCAGACTATGGGCTACAAGATAATCCAATACTATCATTAACAAGGGTCAAACAAAACCTGGGGGCTGACCAACTAAAGAGCTGTTCTTCTGCAAAAGACCTGGGAGTCTCAGTAGGTAACAAGTTGACTGAGCCAGCAGTGTCCTTGTGAACAGAAGGGCCAAGGGTATCTGGGGGTGCATTGGGAAAAGTGTGGCCAGCAGGTCAAGGGAGGTGATCCTCTCCCTCTGCTTGGCCCTGGTGAGGTCACAGCTGGACTGCTGTGTCCCGTTCTGGGTTCCTCCATATGAAAGAGATAAGGAACTACCAGAGAGGGTCCAGTAGAGGTCACAATAATGATGAGGGGTCTGGAGCATCTCTTTTATGAAGAGATACTGCAAGCACTGGGCCTGTTTAGTCTGGAAAAGAGAACACTGAGAATGAACACTCATTAATGAATATAAATATCTCAAAGGTGTGGTTTACGAATGGTACTCCCCAGATCACTGCCCCCACCAAGACTCTCCCAAAGAAGATGCCCCCACTTCCCCTCATCCTTTCCTGCTCCAGGGATGGAGTTGAAAATTGGAGGCACAGAAGATGAAAATCATGGGATGAGTTAAGAACAATTTACTGGAAACACCAATGAGTAAAGAAAAGGAATAGTAACCGCAATATGAATAACAAAATGTGTAACACAAAGAAACAATTTACGTGGAAAGCCCATGACAAATACCACCTGTTCTTCCCAATTATGTTTTTTCGCACTGGAAGGAATGGCCTTCTTCTCAAAAGCAGGAGAGGGAATCCCTTTTCCCCAGCCCTGTCAATGACCTGAGATGGTACCCAACAACATCAGGGTCTTAGCCATGCCCACATAGCTCCAGGCTCTACCCCCTCATAGCTACTGCAAAAAATTAACCCTGTCTTTGGCTGAAACCAGGACAGGTGGGTGCCAAGAGGATGGTGCCAGGCTATTTTCAGTAGTGCCTAATGACAGAATGAGGACTGATGGCTGTAAACTAAAACACCGGAAGTTTCACCTCAACATGAGGAAGAACTACTTTACCTTGAGGGTGGCAGAGCACTGGAACAGGCTGCCCAGGGAAATTACGCAGTCTCCCTCTCTGGAGACATTCCAAACCCACCTGGACACATTCCTGTGTCACCTGCTCCAGGTACCCTGCTTGGCAGGGAGGTTGAATTGGATGATCTTCAGAGGACTCTTTCAATCCTAAACAATTCTGTGATTCTGTGAAAACTTTTTTGGAAAGGCAATAAAATCCTTGTGATTCACGTCATGAAACAGCCCCGAAATAATGTAAATTGGGAAATATCCTCTGCTGTAGCAACAGCATTTGCTGCCTGCTGCAAGGCTTCCCATGATCTTATCCAGGGCAACATCACCAGCAGGATGCAGGATGTGCCTGGCTTCTGCCATAAACCAGTGTACTCTGCTGACTGGTGCTCCCACCAGCTTTGCACCTTTAAGTATCAGAGATGCATCAGCTCAAGAATAGCCTGGGAACAGAGCCTGCAGCTCAAAAAACACACTGAGCGTTAATCATTTATCTGCTCAGGTGCATCAAAAAGCAGTTGGTAGTTTTCCATTGTGGATTCCTTTTACTGCCACTGGGTTTCAATGCAGGTGTTCTGTGCACCAAGCTTTAACCTTAGTAACAGCACTGCAGTTGGAGTTATGCCAGCACAGCTCAAGAAAATTATAGTCTTTTGGTGCTTTACTCTGCAGAGAACAGTTACACTCAGTTACACCTGCAAGTGATCCTTGTAACAAACAAATCCCTCCTCACTCAAATGGATCAGTTCATAACGACTCACAGAAGACACAAGGAAGGTCAAGGCTGAAGAAATGTTTTCTGTATTGATTGTATCACTTTGTTCAAAAGTATCTTTTAAAGACATATTATAAGATGCCTCATTTCAAACCAGTTTATCTAATCCATGAAAATTACTTAGATTATGAAAAAGCTCTTTACACTTTAAGACCAACTCTGGTAAGTTACAACCACTAGCATGTTTATACTGCATACAAAACCGGTCTTTCTACTTTTTCACTGCTGACAGTGACGTAAGTAGTGTAGTGCACAGTCCCCAGCCATAAACAAAAGCTGCCAATTTGCAGGCAGCAAGGAAAAAGAAAGGAAGGAAGCAGTGGAAAGAAAGGGCACTCGTAAGCACACGGCCTTTTGGTGTGCTGACATGCAGCCCCTCAGACACCTCACATTAAGTTAAGAAACACTCTCCTCAAAGGCAGATCTGTAGTTGCCCCTCCCAGGAGATTCTACTGCTGTGCAGCAACACAAGAGCATGGAGAGGAGTGGGATCTGCTGCTTCTGCAGCAACCTGCCACAGCTGGCTCGGTGCCAGATGCAGGCGGCTGTCTGCAAGCTCTGGGACCCACAACTAGGGGCAGGCAGGGAGTGGTACTTGGAGCCACTTGAAACTGCCTGAAGCAGCTGAGGCACAGCAAGTCTCAAGAGTCAAACACTATCCAGGTCCTTGCTCCAGCAAGCACCCGCTGCTGATGGGGACCATGCAATTCCACCCCACTCCTTGAGCAGCTGGGCCTTTGCCTCCCTTCACAGCACATAAAAACAAACATCCCCTTCAATCTAAAAAAATCCATCTTTTTGATAATACTAGATACATTGGTGTGCTGGTTTCTGCTGGTGTGCTGGTTTTGGGTAGAGTTGATTTTCTTCAAGGTGGCTGGTATGGGGCTGTGTTTTGGATTTGTGCTGAACACAGGGTTTATAATACAGAGACATTTTTGTTATTGCTGAGCAGTGCTTACACAGGGCCAAGGTCTTTTCTGCTTTTCCTACTGCCACACTGGTGAGGAAGTTGGGGCTGCATGGGAGGTTGAGAGGAGACACAACACCTGCCCTGAGCTGGACAGGTGACCCAAACAGACCAGGGATATTCCACACTATGTGACATAATATTCAGTATATAAAGTAGAGGAAAGAGGCAGATTTGGAGTGATACCATTTGTCTTCCCAAGTCATCACTTCACCTGATGAGGCCCTGCTCTCCTGGAGGTGGCTGAACACCTGCCTGCCCTTGGGAAGCAGTGAATTAATTTCTTGTTTTGATTTGCTTTCCCTATTAAACTGTCTTTATCTCAACCCACGAGTTTTCCGGCTTTTACCCTTCTGATTCTCTCCCCAGTCCTACTGGCAGGGGAATAAGAGAGTGGTTGCACGGGACTTGATTGCTGGGTGGGGTGAAACCACAATTGGGACACCAGTATTTATGTTTACTCCCTTTAAAAACAGGTATTTCTGCTGAAGTACACAGCAGCACCCAGGCTTTAAGTTCATTAGTGCTGTTTGCTGAGTAGAAAATTGGCTCGATAGCCAGGCCAAAAAAGTGGTGAGAGTTAAACCCAGCTGGTAGCCAGCCACAGGTGGTGTTCCCCAGAGCTCAGTTATGTTATGTTACATATGCTACATATATATGTTACTGGCCAGTCTTGTTTAATATCTTTATCAATGACGTGGTGAAGTGGGTTGAGTGCACCCTCAGTCAGTTTACAGAAGACACCAAGCTTGGCAGAAGTGTTGAACTGCTGGAGGGTAGGAAGGTGGAGGGACCTGGACAGGTTGGATCAATAGACTGAAGACAATGGTATGAGGTTCAACAAGGCCAAATGCCTGTCACAATAACCCCATGTAATGCTACAGACTTGGGGTGGAGTGGCTGGGAAGCAGCCCTGTGGAAAAGGACCTAGGGATGCTGGTTGACAACGACTGAACATGAGCCAGCGTGTGCCCAGGTGGCCAAGAAAGGCAATAGCATCCTGGCTTGTGTCAGGAATAGTGGGGCTAGCAGGACCAGGACAGTGATTGTCCCTCTGTACTCGGCACTGGTGAGGTCATGTCTTGACTCCTATGTTCAGTTTTGGGTCCCTCACTACAAGAAGGACATCAAGGTGCTGCAGCATGTCCAGGGAAGGGCAACAGAGCTGGTGAAGGGTCAGGAGTACCAGTCTTGTAAGGAGCGGCTGAGAGAGCTGGAGTTGTTTAGCCTGTAGAAAAGGAGGCTCAAGAGACATCTTGTTGCCCTCTACAGCTGCCTGAGAGAAGGTTGTAGTGAGCTGGGGGCTGGTCTCTTCATCCCAAGCAATAAGTGACAGGACTAGAGAAAATGGCCTCAAGTTGCATCAAGCAGGGGATTAGATTGGATATTACAAAAAACTTCTTCATGGAAATGGCTGTCAAGCATTAGAATAGGCTGTCCAGGGAAGTGGTTGAGTCACCATCCCTGAAAGTTTTTAAAAGACATGTTTGTGGCACTTAGGGACATAGTTTAATGGTGGACTTGGTAGTAGTAGGGTAATAGTTTGATTCAGTTATCTTAAAGGTCTTTTCCAATCTAAATGATTCTATGATTCTATACTTATGGGTAGAAGTCTGCTTCTTTCCCCTTTCCCTGTTAAGACTATGGGTTCTTCAAGAATATAATGCACCCTTCCCCTGGAAACTCACTTTTCTTCCCATACAGTGTTATGACATGCCACATTACCTCATCTCTGCTAATAAGCTCATTGGAGAAAGTCAGTCCAGGCATCAGGCCTCTCTTCTTCAGCCAAAATATAGCAGCAAAGGAACCCGAAAAGAAGATGCCTTCCACTGCAGCAAAGGCAACCACTCTCTCACCTGTTTAACATAACACATTTTTCATTAGTCACAAATTACTGTATTGCTGATCAGCAAGATGCACCATTTGCAACAGACAGAGCTATGCTGGAGAGGAGCACTCCCCTTTCCAGCACCAGATGCTGTCTTTGACCACATCCTTCAGGAGATCCTGAGGCACAGAGGGTCTACACACCCCAGAGCACTCAGCCATAGGCAACTCCAGCAGAACTGAAGAACCAGGGCACCCACTGCAACTGCCACAGGTCAGAAGCAAAAGAATGTAATCGTCCAAAGTGGCCAAGATATTAGTATTCCATTATCTCTTTCTCCTGGCAGGAAGGAAAACAGCTCTGTAACTGACAGATAAAACTGAGAGAAGAGCCAAACCCTTATAAATTAAACAAAAAGCCCTGCACCACAATTTCTTCTTATTGGGAATCTACATAAAACCATATTCTTACAAGAGCGAAAGACTACAGAACGTAAGTCAAGACACAAATAACTATTCGTGTTATCCCACCTGTTATCCCAGCATTCATCCAAGGAAAGCAAGGCATTATTGCTCCCACTTCTTTCTGTTCTCTACAAGAATGTATTTCTTCAGACTACAAGACCATCTGACTGTTTAGTGAAGCCACATCATTCCATGTACACTATTTCAAACAACTTCACAAACTCATTGTGTATGTTCTAACATGAAGAGCTTTTGCACTTACTGGTGCCTCTTCTCAGCAAGAACTGCACAGAACTTTGTTTAAAAAATAAAATAACCCAAAATAACCAGATGTCACACTTCCTCTAAGAGATACAAATGCCAACTGCTGGCTCATCTGGAGAAATTCAAGTTAGGAAAAAAGCACAGAGAGCAATACCAACTTAGAAGTATCACAGAAGTTATTAAGGAAAGAATTTTTCTGACAACACTAAAAATCTTGTAGGTTACTTCTACAGAGGAATGAAGAAAGGTTGCTCATACAATCTGGGTTTAATGAAGCACAAGACTGATTATTTATTTGTATAAAATGCATGAAGTTTGGGGGTAGGGAGCAGGGGATACACTGCTTTTTGAGTTAGGGAACTTTCTGATTCCTGGCACACCCCACACTTCTGGGAGCCAAACAAAGGGATGATGAAGGGGCTCCACACACAGCAAGCAAAGCCAGACTGGGGAGGCAGTGGGAGCTCCACGACAGAACAATGTACAACTACAAAAAAAAACCCCTCTCAAACAAGTGCTCTGAACAGATGCTGCAAAAGAATGGTGTTCAGATTTACTTTGTTCACCAGGCTGAATCTCTCCATCTCCTATGCTTTCTCAAAGTTTGGAGGATGTTTGCTTAAAAAAATTCACCAGAGTGTACTCATTATGCATTTCAGCAACAATACACCCTTCAGTGTCAACACTGTAAGCTGAATGCAGAACACTAGAAAGGATGCCCTGCACCAAGCTGATGGAAGCTGAGCCAGTGCCCCAGCTCTGAAATTAGATTCAAAAACTAGAAACCTGGTCCCAACAGCAAACCAGAAACACCAGAAACAGATTGTTCTTGAATCTTTTTTGTTGAGGCTCAGTCATGCCTCAGTTACAAAAAAAAAAAAGCATGGATTTGTCTATATGAACATGAACACAAAAAATGCCTCAACTTGCAAGATTTCAGCTGCCCAGTTCTGAACACTGAGTACAAAATAGGAACCAACTGGAAGAAATAATCAAAACCAGAAAATAAGGTTTATAAGCAAAAACTTGGAAATCAGGGTTTTTCAGTATAAAGACAAAAAAAGACAGGGAAATCTACAAGCATTTTTCATAACATTATTTCAGGGGCCACTGTCATTACCATATGTAACCAGCTGAAGATAAAAACATACATGCTCACCAGAAGTTATTTCTAGCTCTTTAGTTAAACCAGAGACCCAGAAGCCACTATATCTGCAGAGAACTTCATTTCAGGTCCCACAGGTAGCAGCTTACTCACAGAAAATTACTTCATGCTATGCAACAGAAACAAGTTTTTAAGAAGCTACACACCAAACGTGGATTCTCGGTCTTCAATCCACTTCAGAGCCCAGTCTGCTTTCTTCTTGACACAAGGCAGTGTTTCAATAGCATTAAATAAAAAATCCCTACAAAAGAAAACACAGACAAAACATCAAAATGGTGATTTATGTAAATCTGCCCTGGTTGTCCCTTCCAGCTCCATCAGGCAGAGGATCCCATTACAAAAAGCTCTGAACTAACCCAAGTAAGAGACCATTCCCACTCCAAAGGGGTGATGATCTGTCTTGGTTTTGTCTGGGACAGAGTTAATTTTCTTCCTGTTGCTTGTACAGTGCTGTGTTTTATATTTAGAATGAGAATTATGTTGATAACACACTGATGTTTTAGTTGTTGCTAAGCAGAGTTTACAAGTCAAGGACTCCTCAGCTTCTAACTCCACCCCATCAGTGAGCAGGCTGGGGGGCACAAGAAGCTGGGAGGCTACACAGCAGATCCCAACTGGCCAAAGGGATATTCTACATGATATGATGTCATGGTCAGAATATAAACTAAGGGGAAAGCTGGCCAGGGGCCGCTTCTTGGGAACTGGCTGGGTATCAGTCAGCAGGCAGTGAGCAACTGCATTATGCATCACTTGTTTTATATATTACTATTATTTTCTGTCCTATCCAGCTGCCTTTACCTCAAAGCATCAGTTTTAATTTTTTTCACCAATTCTCTCCCACCCCACTGGGCAGGGGCAGGCAGTGAGTGAGCCACTGTGTGGCATGTCGCTGCCTGCCAGGTTAAACCACTACGTGATCTCTGATAACAAGGGCAGAGGGAGGCAGACGCACAGAGAGCAACAAACCCAAGGGCTCAGGGGAGGCAAGCTGTGAACTCAAACATCCCATCCCAGGAGTGTTCACCCACCAGACCACAGCACCTTTCAGACTTGAAGCCAGCCACTTCCATCTATCCATGGAACAAAACCTCATCTTGCCCAGCTCCACAAAAGGAACTGGACAACTCCCACATGCACAGATTCTGTTCCCATGCAGAACTCCTGAAAGAAAACCTTGCAGTCCTCCCACTGTCACCAACACAGGATGCCACTGCGGGAAAGCAAGCTCTGCCTGACCATCACCATGGTGGAGTCTCTGAGGGAAAGTGCTGCTTTTAAAATCTATTACCATTTGGACTAGGAAGGTCTTCAGACAACAAAGGTGATGGGGTTCTTCAAAGAACTCAATCATTCAAAAATAAGCAGTTCAAGTTGCATTAAAAAGCACTGACAACAAAAAGGCTGAAAGGATGCAATACATTGGTTACTGTATATTAGAAACACCATTTAGACCATGAGCACTCAATTTCCTCAAGCCAATCTTTTGCTGATGTAAGAGCAAGCACTGCAGGAGCACGATAACCTCAAGGAGCTCATCTAACCTTTAACATTTTGCATAGTCCACAGTTCCAGCAATAAAAGATTAATACAAATATTAACTAACCTTTTGATACTCTCACAAAAGCCTTGGTCAGTAATACTGCTCTCCATTTTGGGGATCAGGCATGCAGGCCTTGAAGGCTTTAAGGAACCTTTCCCAACTTCCTAGAAAGCCAGTATGAAACAGGAGACAGCTGCTGCTGCCCTACAACAGTGCCATTGGCCTCAGTAACAGATATTCCAGGTTTGTAACACATCCAGAGATTTACCTTTTCTTGGGATCTTTGATGTAGGTGTCTATGAGCAAGCTGTACATCTCTGAGTGAACATTCTCAATGAGAATCTGAAAGCCATAGAAACAACGAGCTTCTGGGATCTGCACCTCCTGGCTAAAACGTGCCACCTACCAAAACCAGAAAGCACGGCAATGAGTACAATAAAACAGTCCTGCATGACGCTACTCTGAGCTTCACAGGAGAGACAATAGATCTCTGCTACAGAGACAGGATGGGAGCAGTTCACAGATATGTCAATAGGATAGGTGTGGTGCAGAGGAAAATAAAGCAAGCTAGCTAGAAGTAAATACACCTGCTGTGCATATTGGATAAGAGCTGAAGTGTAAGGGCACACATACAACGAGAAGAACAGCAAAATTATGCAATATTAAACACTTCATACTGGACAAAGCCTCAGACTTCTTGTTCATCATTAAAAATATAAACAGCATGACATATGGCATGTTGATGCAATATGTGCACATAAATTCTACATGTTATAAACATTCAAACATTTGAGATTTAAACAGTGTATTTGCAGACAGATACCACTGCTAACCTGTGATATTTTCCAGCCCAGAACAGATCTCAACAGGAAGAATTCCCCACCTTTTTAGCAGCACCCATCTGCAGCCCTAAGAGATTCTAGGATGTCATTCAGTGAAAACAAAACAGATTTTACCGAAATTAGGAATACATGGCATGGCCATGATCTGTATTCCCTACTTCTCATCTAACGTGAACACATGAAAAATCTGGGATTCTATTAATTAATTAAGAAATGCACATCCCACAGCCATGCCGGGGCTAAACTTAAAAAACGGTGTCCAAGAGTGATGTGATTTGGAGTCCTGATGACCACAGCTGACCCAATTTAACCCAAACACTGCTCCCAGAAAAACAAGCTGCTTGTTGCACTTGGCAAAGGTGTTATGAATAAAAAAAGGAAATTAATGAAAAAGGAATGAAAAAAAAAAGTATACCTTTAATAAATCTATGCATTAATATGAAAAAGCCAAAATGGAAAGTTAATAAGACAATAACAATAACTAAGTATTCAAGCCCTCTGTAAATCTTTCTCACCAGGTTTTCATTTACAATTCCATCACTGGCTGCAAAAAATGCCAGAACGTGAGAGATAAAGTATTTTTCATCGGCTTTCAGCTTGTTCCAGTGAGGAAGGTCCTTTGACAAATCAACCTAACAAAAAGAAAAAAGAGAAACATTATTGTCCTTCTGCATTTGTCATTCTGTAAGAACAGAAGGAGTCCAATTAAGTGACTGAGGCAGAGTTTTGGCATTTGCTTTCAAATCTTTACATGTAGAGAATTTAAATACTTGTGATTGTAAAAGACAACAGATACACTGCAGTACTGTTGTCTCTCTCTGCAACAGTAACATCATGTACTTGTTTCACAGCTTACACTTTTGTAATTTGGAATAAAAATCAATGTCTATTGAATAAATAAACAAGATGTCGAAAAGCATTAGTATCTTTCTGTCACAAGTATGAACATGCACCAGAAACCTGAGCTCACTCTGAGACATTTGAAATTTACTTGAAATGAATGCTGATACTCCAAGATAGCTATACCCAAGCATGTCTAAAGACGGACTGAGGGGACTTTCGCCTTTGGCAGGTGTTCAGCCTTCATCCTGTCAAAGAATGGCAAGGAGCTAATGCTGTGCAACTGCTCTTGTCTTTCAGACCAAACCCTAGCCGTGAGAGAAAACCACAGCTTCCTTCACACGGGCCCTTTTTTGTTTGTTTGTTGGTTTGTAGGATTTCTGAACCATAGCAGCAGTTCAGTCAGATGTGAAAAATGCAGAAGACCCACAAAGGTAGGAGAGTGTGAGAAGGAACCAGTAATATAGTAAAAGGGAAATGCTGATAAAGTAGAAGTTCAAATGCTTTTTCTTTAATGGTTTAAATGAAGTTCTGCTGCAACAGGGCAGCAAGCCTCCCAGGCAGGCAATGAAATACCATCTCCACAAACAGCTGCTCCTCATCAGACCATGATGCTTTCTGGTCTATTTAGAGCCCACCAGTGATTTCATCTCATTCCTCTGAAGTTGCAGACCACTATGCACAAACAAGCAAAGGGTGCATAAGTTTTGAGCTGGAACGATGAGCTCCCCTGGCAGGTGAACTCTCCAAAGCAGTGAAGTGTTCAGAGGCCTGCACTGCTGCAAGCACAGAGAGCACTGCTCAGGTCTAGCTAACCAGCAACTTTGGGGAAGAATTTAGAGCTTGCATTGTAACATGGGGCAAGTGCCTCACCAGGGAAATCAGGAGTCAGCTAAACACATTTTTAGCAAGTGTCCCTGATTAACACCACCTCTCTGGAAATTGAGATACCTAATATTAAGGAACAGCATGAAATCTCCCAAGGCATCTTATGTGGGGCAAGGAGTTTGTTGCAGATTCAGAGACCACAGCAGGGTAAGGGCTATCTGACCACAAATCAGAGCTCTCTGACTTAGGACTTCTCTAGAATCAACGAAGAACCCCAGGAAACAATTCCACCTCATCCTAAACTAAGCATCTAAAACAGCTCTGCTGAACCACCCTGTGGAACCAGCTTGCTTTCCACTGTCGATGAAGGGAGTTCTGTTTTGGTGCTGGCACCTCACATTCGATGCAATTAACTCCAGCCTTTGCAATACAGAAGTCAGCAGCAAAGCTAGGAAAGATGTGCCAGGACCCCAGTGGTCTGAGTGCCTTTTGCCAACCCATTGGACATGGGCTCACCTCTTCTGCTGTCCAGAAGGAGGCCTGAGCCTGCTTATACATCTTCCATATGTCTGGGTACTGGATGGGGAAGATGACAAACCGGCGGTGATTTTTTCTGAGTAGAGGCTCCTCATCAAGGTCCGAGCCATTTTCAGCAGCACTCGATGAGCTCTGAAAATAAAGCATGGTTCTGGTTAAAGTTACCATTATTTATTCCTCCTCTTTGCACTATTCCAAAGGTGTGGTTTAAAATTCCCCCGTGTCACACAGACACTCACCTGCTCCCCTGGGGTGGATACACTACTCATCCCTGGGGTACGTGTTCCCTTGTCCTCCATCCGTGCTCCAGGCAGCACTGCCTGTCTGCCCGGCTCTACCCAGCACAGCTCACACCAACCGCTCCCTTCCAGCTGTGCCGGTGCCAGGAAGCACCCAACACCTGTGTGCCAAAGACAAAGCCTTTTGCAGCACGAGAAGGAAACCTGCCCTGGGAGACATCAGCCTCTATGGTACCACACACAGGGAGATGATACGTGTGAGGTCACGGCACAGTGCTGCAGCCTGCACCCATCACAGCTCTGCCAGGCTCACTGCCCAGGTACCTCCCAGCCATCTGCTGTACATTCAGCCATTAGGGCCTGGATGGACTTTCTTAAGAAAGCCATGAGATCACAGCAACTAATCCCAGTTGATAGAGGACAGACCTGTGCCACAGCAAGTCTCAGCATGGAGGGTTGTGTATGCAATCTGTGAGGGCAGCCCACACACCAGTGCAGCTTTGGAGGCTGCACTGGAGGCTATCCCTCGAGTGCTAAGGTGCCTCTTCCCAGCAGCTGGCAGCAGGAAAGCCTCTGCCTGGAGTCACCCACCTCCACCCTGATCCTTCTGTGTGGGCTCCTAGAGGACATCTATGCACAGCTCTTCCTCAGAGAGCTCCCAGCCCAGCTGAGGCAGGGACAGCTGACATTTAGGAAAAAGGCCAGTGAAAGACTCACACAATAAAAAGCAGTCCTTTACTTCAATTTGGAAAATATCCTCAAACAAATAATGTCACTCATATTTTAAAAAACAAACAAAACCCAAACACACATGTGTATTGCATAGCTGGCCTGGGTACTGCAGATGCCCAACGAAAACAGCAGGGAAGCATATCCTGGGTTATAATTCTACCACTTTATTACATTTTTAAATATTTGTCGTGGTTTGACTCTGACCAAATGCCAGGCACTCACAACATCTACTCACTTGGTCTCCCCTGCCACAGCTGGGCAGAGGAGAGAAAAATAATTAACACACAGGGCTCATAGGTTGAGATAAGGAACTGGGAGAAGATGCACTAAGGACAAAACAGGCTGAACTTAAAGTTGCAAAGTGATTTATTGCTGACAGAGTCAGAGCAGTAAATGAGAAGTAAAATAAAACTTTCAAAGACACCATTTCTCCACTCACTCCCCTCCCTCCTTCCCAGCAGCAGCACAGGGGGACAAGGCATGGGGGTGTAGGCCAGGTCATCACCAAGATCTTCTTCCGCTGCTTGGGGAGAGGAGTCTTTTCTTCTGCATAGCCATGGGTCCCAATCTCACAATCAGCAGCCAGCCCAAACCTGCTTCAACATGAGCTCCCCCCGTGGGCAGACAGTCCTCCCAAAAATCCTGCAGCGTGGGGTCCCTGTTCCACGGGGTACAGACCTCTGAGGCCAGGCCATTCTATCTCGGGAGCAAGGCCTCTCTCCACTGGGACTCCCGCTGGACCACGGCCTCCTCCAGGCATCCACCTGCTCCGGCGTGGGGCACCTCCCCATGGGCTGCGAGTGGATTTTAGCATTCCCTGTGGACCCCATGGGCTGCAGGGGGACAACCTGCTCCATCATGGTCATCACCACAGCTGGCAGAGGAATCTCAGCTCTGGCGCCTGGAGCACCTCCTCCCCCTCCCTTCTCCACTGACCTTGGTCTCTCCATGTTGTTTTCCCTCACATGTTCTCACCTCCTCCTCCTCCTCTGGCTAAAAAGAAGTGCGTGTCCCCCATTGTTTTGACTTCTTTTTAAATATGTCATCACAGAGGCGTAACCAACATCTCTAACTGGCCCAGCCTTGGCCAGCAGCGTGTCCATCATCTTCAGAGCCTTCAGGGACTGGCTCTGCTGGACATGGTGAAGGCTTCGAGAAGCTTCACAAAAGAGCTATCTTTGTGGTCCCTGCCCACTGGCAAAAACTGGGCCAAGCAAAACCAACGCATTATTACTCAATTACGAGACATTTCCCAGCATCATCTTGTAGAGTCTCTGCTGAAGGCCGTGAGAGTGAAAGACCTTTTTTACTTCCCACAATACAGAGATGGTTGCAATAACTCACTGAAATAGGGAGAATTTGGGCTTGGCAGGTTCAGCACCTTGTCTTAGCACACAATTTCTCAGGGCCTGCCACACAGCCAACATCTCCACCTGCTTCTGCACAAGCTGTCATCTTTGAAAATGGAAACAATGCAAAAGCCTTCCCTGTTAGCCCAGCCACTGCTGGCTCATGGACAAATTGTCATGCTCCAGGATCCTCAGAGCCTTCTCTGCAGAGCTGCTTCCCAGCAGGTCAGCCCCCATCCTATACTAGTGCCTGCAATTATTCCTCCCCAGGTGCAGGACCCTGCATTTGCCTTTGTTGAATTTCAGATGGTTCTTCTCTGCCCACCTCTCCAACCTGTCAAGGTCCTTCTGAAGGGCTGCACAGCACTCTGGGGTATCAGCCACTCCTCCCAGCTTTGTGCCATCAGTGAACTTGCTGAGGAGGCACCTGCCCCTTCATCCAAGTCATTGATGGGTAAGTTAAGCAACAGTAGGCCCAGCATTGAACCCTGGGGGACACAGCCAGTGACAGGCCTGCAACGAGACTGTGACACTGACCACAACCCTTCTAGTTCTGCCATTCAGCCAGAGCTCAATCCACCTCACCATCTACTCATTCAGACCACACTTCCTGAGCTTGCCTATGAGAACATCATGGGAGACACTGGCTAAAGCCCATGTAGACAAAATCCACTGCTCTCCCTTTTCTATTCAGCCAATTGTCCCATCACAGAAGGTAATCAGATTGGTTAAACACAAGTTCCCTTTGGTGAATCCACAGTGACTACTCCTGATGACTGTCTTGTCTTTCAGGTGCTTAAAGATGAACTGCAGGATGAGCCATTCCATCAGCTTTCCAGGGATTCAAGTGAGGCTGACCAGCCTGTGGTTTTAAAAACTGTACAAATATTTTTTTTAAATATATAGTTTTGGTTGTTGGGTTTTTTTTTTTTTTTAAAGGAAAGGTCAGTCACAGAGACTACACCATACTAGAACCTCCTGCCCC
>VZRN01004549.1:89223-130659 GCA_013397935.1 Dasyornis broadbenti | reverse complement strand
TTTTTTTTTTTTTTTTTTTTAAGGAAAGGTCAGTCACAGAGACTACACCATACTAGAACCTCCTGCCCCACCTATATCCCACCTCCCTTATTACCTTCAGGGGTGGAGAGGAGTTTCACAGGCAGGCTCCTGTGAAAGCTGCCTTTTACAGGCAGGCTCAAGCTGGCAGGCAGGCAGCTACTGGCTACAAGACAATCACATCTTCTCTAACTCAGTTTCTAGTGTGTGGTGTATTCTGATTACTGCTGAGGCTTCTGAGCAGCCACCACCTTGTGGTGAAGGAGCACAATGCATTCCCTGCCTTGCCTTCCTGGATCCAGGAAGCACTGGCAGGGGTATGAGGCACAGGAGAAGGTAACAGTCAACACTACTTTCAATCTGCACCCCATGTCTTTTTCTTAGTGCTATGATGGTGCATAAAATGGTCAAAATCCACCATAATGACAAAGGGCATCAAGTTTATAACATGTACATTCTTCATTCTGTTCAAACAACATGATCCAAATGCATAAGAGAGCTGAAGCAGGTGGGCACAGGACAACCCTTGCTCCAGCAGGGTCAACCAGAGCAGACTGCTCAGGGCCACATCCAGACGCAGCTTCAGTATCTCCACAGATGGACACTATACAACCTCTGTGAGCAACCTGTGCCAGCATCTAACCACCTTCAGGAAAAACAAGTGTTTTCTTACATGTAAATGCAACCTCTTGTGCTTCAGTGTGTGACCAGTGCCCTAGTCCCATCATGGGGCACCACTGGTGAAGAGCCTGGCTCTGTCTCCTTTATTCCCTCCACTAGGTATTTACACACACTCACGAGATCCCCTGGAGTCTTCTCCATACTGAACAGTCCCAGTGCTCACAGGCTTTCTTTGTATGACAGATGATGCGGTCTCTTAATCATCAGCCCCTTGTTGGACACACTCCAGTACATCATATCCCAGTTATTCTACAACTGCTAGAGACAAGTTCTTCTGGTGATGACAGTAAACCAAACGGACAAGACTGCTTAGGGGTACTGAAACTCCTTCCATTACTTTCAAATTCAGCAAACTAGGAAATAATTAACATATATACACACATACAACCATCACCCCATAGCAACAGCTGCTGGGCTACATGTGCAAGTATCACAGATACACGCCCTACATCAGCTGTAGCCAAGAAAAACGCTAAAGATGCTGGCAGAGCCAGCACTGTGATGTGGCACATACCACCCAATGGTATGTGACCGTGAACCCTCATGCACCCCAGTATGAGGCTGCAGATGCACCCCACGAGTTCCCAAAGCATTCAGGCCAGCCCTGGGCAGCACAGGCCATGACAGCAGTGAGAGTGGAAAGATCATCAGCGTTCCTGGGAGCATTCACTATGGGTATAGCACGTCACTGTACAGGGGGAAACAGTAACGGATTTCGTACGCTTGTATTTAACATGGCACACCTGGTTTTGGATACTTGAATACTGATGAGACACAAGGGTTCGGGAAGACCAGGTGGGTTTCCTCGCCCTGAACATCCTTTCTCCTCACACACCTTAGCCTGCCTTAGCATGGTTATAACTGGGGAGACCGTCAGAATGTAGTTCAGGCGCCTCCCCGGGGCAGACTTTCCTCGTCCTCAGGGCCTGGGAAGCCAGGAACACCACCGACATCCACACCTGCCTTCACGGCAGTTCGAGGCAGAGCTCTACTTTCCCGGCCCCAGCAGGCGCAGCTCTGCAAGCCCAGCAACCCCGGGGCGGCAGCGCCGGCGCTGCCCTGACCCCGTGCCAAGCAGCCCGGGGCCTCCGGTCGGAGGCTCGCATCCCCCGCAGGTGCTGCCAGCTCTCCCCGGGGCCGCGGTGCCCGAGCGGTCCGGCCCTGCCGAGCCCGGGCGGGACAAGGGCGCGGGGGGGTGGGCCCGTGCCCTTTGCAGTGCTGTCCGAAGCAGCAGCTCCCCGATGCCCGGGGTCCCCCGAGGCAGGGAGGCAGCGCAGCGCAGCGCCCTGCGCTGAAGGAGGCCGCGGGGCCCCTCCGGGCAGGGCTGCGCTGCCGCCGCCCGCCCCAGCCCTGCTCCCTGCCCCGCCAGGCCTTACCCGCTCCGGGCCCGCCGCCTCTTGCAGCGCCACCGGTCCCTGGCGCTCACCCATGGCCGGCAGCACTGGACCGCGAGGGGCGGCGGCGGCGAAAAAGGGGAACGGCCACGGCCAAGGCCGCTCCGCCCTCCGGGACGACTCCGTCATTGCATAACAAACAGAGAGTTGCAGCCCTTGGACGCGCTCGCCAAGGGCCTGTCAGTGAATGTACGACTGACATTTGTTTCTATCCCTTCTTGCAAGCAGAGAGAGCTTCGAAAGACTAGGCTGACCCCTTTCCAGAAAGGTAACTTTAGGTGTTGCTTTAAGAATTCGTCTGCCGTTAAGAATTTTGGGTATTTTTTTTAAAGACACCTGGCTGCCACAGTTACCGAGACCTCCCCTCTCTCCATTCCCAAGCATGGAAAGTGGGAGTCAGGCCCACTGGACTACTCAGGAATGCATCTGTTTCCTGCGGCTTTTTTATGCCTTGTGAGAGATCTCAAGCCTCACCAGGGCAGGCGGTAAGAAAAGTTCAGTGGTGAGATCTGTGCAGCAGGGCTGACTAAGCACAAGAACAGCTTTGGTTTTCTTACATCAAGTTTTCTGAGGAGCAGAAACACGTGCCTGAGCAGCAAGTTACTGAAAAGCACAGCAGGAACACACAAACAGTAAATGAGAAAAGGTGATTTCACACTAATATCTTTTGTTACCTAAGTACCGTTCTGAGAAATCCTTTAAGTTTTATTTCCCAAAGATACCTACACAAGGTGCTTAATCTTCACGTCCAACAACTCATATCAAGCACATGGACTACCAGGGATTCCAGCTTTTTGTCCAGAGCAATAGGAAGGACACTTATTAATGTAGAGCAAACCCAACTGACCCATTTACAGACAAATTCTATTGGTGTGTGTAATACTGCTGGCATTAAGGGGGAGATGCATGCGTTTCTGTGTCAAAACCAACAAGCAGCAGACTATTCGTATTAAATGACATTGACTTGCCTATCAGTTGTCTTAGCCTCCAAATCTGATTCTCCTGGCTGCTGTTTCAGAATTCCCCAAATAAGGAAATGCCCTGCCCTGACAGGGATTAAGAACTACCAAGAACTAATATATAAGCAACAGAAAATTGTTCAAGTATTTGGAGATAACTTCTTAAAACACCTGTCCTTTTACCAATGCACAGCAAACACCTACTTACATGGTGCCTAAAGATGCACATAAAAAAGAAAAATACTGGAAAGGAAGTGTACCTCAAAGATTAACCAAACAGCACAGGGCTGTTCTTGCACCTCCACAAAAATCTGCCAACTTCTGTTAGCTTTGTTTCATAGAAATTAATTAAATCATGTACACAACACTGAAATAGAGACAAGCACATACAAATGAAATACAGCATTATACACAGTTTTGCAAGATTTCAGATTACTCAGCTGTACCTATAATGTCCTTAGAACAGGCTCCCTGACAGGTGGTGGAAGCTGAGTTCCTCCTCTTACTGCCACTGCTCTGGCAAATGTAGTCATCACTTCTTTAACTGTAATACCTCTTTCCTCCCTCCCTCAAAAGGTGTTACTGTTTGGGGGAATACTTAGCTGCCTTTTAAAAATAGGTTATAAGTCTAATCTTATATATGAAAATGCCATTTCTGGTAAATTGAAGGATTTTCATTTATAAATTAAAGTGAAATCTGCTTTTCAGCTTATCACTGTTCACTGTTGGAAAATGAATTTGTGAATAATTTCAGTATGTGTAAAGCCTAAAACTTCCTTATGTCTCCTTTCAGAGAAACCTTTCCACAACCTATCTTCCCATAGATTCACATGACTACAGTATTCAAGCATTTGTATTAGTTGCCACTGCCACTGGACAAAGGGGTACTGAAGAGTTTCACCATTATGGAAAAGTCCTGAAACACCTGGGAGCAACCAACTGCCTCTTGTTATGCTTAACAGTCTATGAGTATAATAGTAGTTTGTGGCAATAACAGACAAAAAATTACCTTTATATTAAGCCATCGACAAAGGTGGAAAAATAGTCTCTCACAGGACTGTGTTTCAAGCAAGACATGAAGTTACCCTCTTAGACAACTCTGCAAAAATCCTTTAAAAATATATTAAAAATTAAAAGCCCTCCACACTTCTCAATTCAGCAAATCTGAAACAGCTGCAAAGGAAAAGCACAAAAGCAGTTTCCAACTAGCAAAGGGCCCATCGGAGCTCCTGATGATGCCAGAAGTCCTGATGGGCAACGACTGCACTGTGATGGAGGCCAGATTCCAGTTGTGAAGCCTGTTCATATCCTCCCCACAGAGATTACGTGGAAACTTCCAGCACTTTTGAGTTTAAGGTAGTCACTGAAGCTTTCACATGACCCATTCACCTACACATTTCAATGTGTGGACATTCATTCTACCTCAGAATAAGCTAACACCACACATGCTGAAATCCAGTTAATCTGGACTTGCAGAATTTTCTATTTGATTTTAGCAGACCTGTTATTAAATAGGCAAACTGAAGAACTCAGAAAAAAGGTCAAATCCTACAAAGATTGAAAAGACAAAGGGAATCAGAGCTACTGAGTGAGGTATCCATAGTTTGCCCTACAAAGAGGAAGCCAGAGACATGCAAGTGTCAATGAAGCAAAGAGTACAGACACAGAAGCAGCCCATAATGGCATTTACAGATGCACACAGCACATGATCCACAAGCTATGGGACTCTATAAAAAGGGAGTTAGGGCACAGCAGTAAACATAGAAAGGAGGAGGTTACTACAAACCTAGTGAATAATCTTCCACATGGTGTTACAGGTGACCAGGAGCTGTGCTGAATTCCGGCTCCCCCTGGGAAACAACCACGCAGGAGGTGGTTGGTTGGTTCGTGGTGACTGGACAACTTCTCCCACCTGCACACCAACTACCATGGAGAGGTGCAGCCCTGCTCCCTACACACTTTTCTTCAGATGCACGGAAGTAAACTATTGAAAAACAGCAGGTCTGTATGATTTGCACAATTGCATACAAAGATAAATATTTAAGAGTTGAGGAAAATTTCCTTTCCTCTGCCTCCCTGAATGCTGCTGTGCAAGGGTATTGGTTTGGATTCACAAGTTTGCCAGTTTACTGCTTTATCACTGCTTGTTATCTAGTGACCAAATGAATAACTTACAGGAAAGTCACTTCCAAACACAGGTGGGAAAGACCACTTGATGACAAGTCCATACAATTTTTCACTCCTGGAAAATGATCAAAGCTGGAGCAAGTGATTTATCTTGTGTTGGATATAGCTAGCTAAGTAACAGAAACCAAAGCCAAAAATTAATCATGGAAATTAGTATCCCTTCTCCCTAGATTGAGATTAGGACCTACTCTAGTACTTGGTCATTACATTTTATTAGTAGTTACCTTTATCTCCTCTTTCAGAAATGGTGAACAGCTAAGGATTTAGACTATTGAAAAGTGTAAACCTTACAGAATTTTCCTTTAACTAGTTTCTCTACCACATTTGAAGTGGACTAACAGAAGGGCTTAAGTCAAAGGGAGAGGAGGTGTATGATTTTAATAAACATTTTTCTTATTAAAATCGTGATATATTTTAAATATACCATACAGAGGAAAAAAAGCTATTTATAAAGCTACATACATATTTCAAGTCAATGATGACAGCATATAGCATTCTAAATTCCCTCTCTGCTTATCAGAATGCCTTGTGTGTGTATATATAGTGAGCTACCATGCTATCTGCATAATTTTTGTCTAGCTATACATTACAGGACTTAAAAATGTTTAAGCTATATACAGAAATATATATACATATAACATATATTTATATGTTATACATACACATACACTTATATACATATACACACAATACATATATATACACAGTACTTTACATGTACATATGGCCTTTCATCCAAGGGCCTTGGATACTTCTTAGTACATCAAGCCTCACAAAGCTTTGTGAGGGATGGAGCTTTATTTTACAGACTGGAGATCTGATGCCTATTCTAAACAGTTTATTTTGTTGCTTTCTACTAACTTTATACATTTCAGTTAGAGGCAGTTTTGGTAGTGGAAATAATCACAGCAGTTGGAAATTCAGGCATACGGTAGATGTTGCTTTGTACCTTTGTAACTTACCCTCCTCAGTATAAGAATACAGCCTTACCAGCATGGATTTTCTCTACACTAGAATATCTCTACCTAGATTTGTGAGGCTGTACTATTTTTTAGCATAGTAAAATCTAATACAGTTTCAAACTTAAGATACACTCGAAGTCACAACAGGAAATCTAGAACAGACTCCAATTCTTGTACATTGAAACTATCCTTTTCTAGGATGATCGATTTAGAGAAGTATTAGTACATGCAGAAATAATTCTACATCTATTTATCTATCTGCAGTTTAACTACACAAGCCTGCAACAGCCAGCCTTATTTAGAAAACAGGATTTTCAGCATCAATTTGGCAACTGGTGATCAGAATTTGTGGTATCAACTGTACTCTACACGTCTACCAATTAAATAAATGATGAAAACAGAGGCTTTTTTGAAAATCAGATGTAGGTAACTTCTGGTTTTCCTCAAACTGTATGACAGACAGGAAAACCCAGTGGAGCTCTGGCAAAGGTGAGTTCCACTGGGATTTCACGGAACCTTTAGCTCTTCCCAACAAAAGGGAGGAAAAAAAAAAATCACTACCATGAACTCATGGGGTTGGAGTAGCAAGGAGGAAGAACATGACCACCACAGAAGCTCTTATCCCTCAATACTTCAGTCTGCTAAGCTTTCATAAACTCGTTTTGACACAGAAAAAGTAGCTCCTTTCTTTATTAATCAATTTCTAACTCTCAAAAATTTCTCAAGCCTTAAGGAAAGGAAGTCCCAGATTATAGCCAAAGACTGCCCTCCCCAAAAATAACCAACCACTTCAAAAGTGAACATACAGTAGGACTCACTACAATAAAGCTTGAGAATTTTATTCTAACCTAGTTACCTTGAGATTTTTCAGAACAAGCCACTTTTCCTTCAAACCAATTCTGTAAAAAGCAGGGGTTGCCTGGCCCATTTCTTTCAGGATTCTCTGCTAACTGTAAAATGTGGACTAAATGTCTTCTGCATGTCAATTTTTCAGCTACAAAATTCCGATTTTTAATGAACAACTATGTTTAGTGTATGCTGTCAGCTAAAGTATAAATGGCTAAATAAATAAAAACTATTGTTTCTTCAGTATGACTTGGTATTTTGTCTGTAATTTCTTTATTAAAAAACTGTAACAAGATACTTAAAAAAAGGCTAGATACAAAAGAAGTTAAGCAGCTCACGAACATTAAAGTTTTCCAAAAAAATGTATCTTCAATAATCATGATCTTATAAACATTTTACAGTTACCAGAAAGTGCCCAGGCTGAGTTTACATAGTTAGATAATGTAGTACAAGTGTTGGGTTAGAAATGGTAGTGGAACAATCTCCTGACTGTCTGTTCACTGTAACAAGGATACAAAAATTTTGATTGTGAACTATGAAATACTGTGCATTGGCCTCATCAAATATGTACAGGGAAAAAAAAAAAACCGCTAAAGGTACAGATTACATGCAAAATATTAGTGATGGTATCCGATGTGCCAGAGTTCAATGCAATAGAACAAAAATTGCAATGAAAGTGGTTTCATAAGCGAATGACCCCAACTCCAGGATCTGAACTGTAAGGAACTTTTTACAAGTTCAATATACATGATACACAACTGCAGCCAACCACAAATTAAACACCATAAAAAAAAAAGTTAAAAACACAGAACATACTTAATTTTTTATTTCGAAATTCCCTACTCCCTCTATACAAGAACCTTTGCTGAAACACTTTCCACAAAGGCAGCAGTGAATTTTCAGAACATTTTACATATTTTCCCTCAGCAAAAAGATAAATCACAGTGTAAATTATATTGTTCTGCTGTCATCTTTGGCTGGGGTTAGGCAAAGGAGTTACTGACTAGCAAACTGTTGCAATCACATATTGCTAGTGCTCCTTAGGCCTTTACGTTACAAATTTAGTACAGGAATGTTTGCATTTAAATCTCTGAAGTACCACCAGGGGTATGACAGCATTAACTTTCATAAACTTTTATAGACAAATGGAAAAATCTACAAAACTTAGCTAGTAATATTACACAGCAATACACACTTTTTATACTCTACACAAAACCAAAATTCTTGGTCTTAATGGCGAGTAACAATTTTTGTTTCAAAATCTGCTTAGAGGAATAGAGTGGGACATAAAGGCGAGAAATGCAAGTGTTTGCTGTAGGAAGATGTTGGTCATCTGGTGGCCTTATTGTGATGGATGGCATAGGCTGGAATCCCTCCTCACTGGCAGGCAATGATGGACTTGAAGTCCAAAAGTAAACCTGAAAAAAGAAGACAGTATTTAAAATTATGCTGCACAAAGCTGAGATCCATACTGCCTACAAATTGTGCAGGGATAGGTTAAAAAAGAACTGCGCAGTCACAACGAGTTTGATCACACTATGTTCTCTTCAATATGCCAACTAAACTCCAGAGTGATGCTACGTTCTTCTGTAGTAGCTTTCTTAACTTCCTCAACTGCACATTTGTAAAACAGATAAAAGCAGCACTCAAAATTATCCTGTATCAACAAATCCTCAGTAAATGAAATGTCCCCAAATCTGTCTGGGAAGGTTGTGACTGCCATTAAAACAAACTGCATCAGTAATCTCTCACAAACCAGTTAGAGACTACAGAATGTAGTACTGGTACAGACAAAAGGCAGCAACAGAGAGTTGGTTTATTGTCTCAAGTGTGAAATACTGAGTCACCACCAAAGTGTAACCATAGATACTCCTTGAAAAATGTGCTCTAGGGTTTCCACTTTTCAGAGCAGTCTTTGTTTTCTTTTAGTAGACTGTAAGGGAGAGATAGTACCTTAAGCAGTAGGAAGTTAAAAGCAAACAGTTCTAGGAAGTGTACAACTAATACAATTTACAGGCAAGTTTTTAAAAATTAAATCTCCTGAACAGTATCTTGTTCTTTCATGCTTCTCATAAGTTATTCCTAATGGGCCTTTAGAAGGACATAGTATCATTACTGACATCTTAACAGAGAGACAACCCTACTGCACTCAGGATACACAGAAGTCAGGTGAGTAGATGATCCATGAAGAGAACTTGCCTTCAAAACCCTACCAGCCCACAACACAACTGAGTAACCACAGTTACTCAGCTTAAGAGCAACTGTGCAGAGTAAAAGTGTGCTTCTGTAAGAGACCTATGAACATGGAGGAGGACATACCATGCTTACTTTCAGTTACATGAAGGTCTCAGATTCACACCTGATGTTTCCAGAATGGACAGTCCAACCCAACCCTATTACCCTGCTCTGCTACGTTAACTCTTCACAAAGTCTCTGCATGTAGACACAGTTAAGAACAGTAATGACATCAGTTATTCCAATTATTCTGCATGTTTCCAATGGGAATGGACAACTTACTAGATCTTGTCTTTCTGTCATACTCATCTTCTCAACTATGGACCAAAACCAACGCTTGAATTGCAAAAGCTTCTCAGCATTTTCTCCTGTGTGAAATAAAAAAGGTGTACAATTCAGCTGCTACACTGGACAATAACATTAAGAGACCTTTTTTATGTGTGCTGCCAAGTTGGATCTCAGCTACAATTGCATTCATGAAGTCCTGATATTGAAGACACTAGTAATTTCAAAACTAATACATTTGAATGCAAGGCTAGCACTGACATAACTCAGTACAGCTCCCACTCCTCCCTCATTACCAAAAAGCCTAACTGCAGCTAAATCCAGTTTAAAAGTTATATAAGAAGTATTAAACTTGAATCCATCACAATTATAGTTCCAAAGTTAGGTCACAACTTTCACAAGGAAGATATACTACCAATAATACAATCCTTGTATTTAACATCTAGCGTCACCAAGACTGGGAAAGATACTTTCTCCACCCTACCTTAACTGAAGGTAAATATTTTCAAAGGAATGTAAAAAAAATCCCAAGTAATAATTTGATTACAGCTTTCACTGGCTTATTAAGTAATGACAGATTTGAAGAGACAGTTTAAGTTTAATGCTGGTAACTTTTCCACACGAACCAGAGTTAAGTTATCCCTGCAATTCTGTTTATGAGTAAGTTATTTCATACCTGATTCATCATTGAAAGAGGTAAAGCTGATTAGCATTTGCACATTTACTTCACCACAGCCATTTACCAAAAGTCTGAAATCTTCTGCTGTCAAATCTTCTAATGAATTCTTTGGAAGTACATCCAGGAGACCCTTCCTCATTGCCTTAAGTGAAAAATCACAAAATGCACATTGTAACCATGTAATTTTTAAGACAGACTTTAAATGCATTACTGAAAAGTTTCATGAGAAATCCCCTTTAACTCAAGAGTCAATATTCTCGGAGCTGTTCTTTCTTTCAAAGCTTTATCATCTGAGAAGTAAATCCAAAACAAAGAACTGTAGCAACTGTTAAACACTACCTACCAGAGCAAAAGAAAGTAGTAATGGTTTCAGCTAAGATTTCACCAGGAGCAGAAGCACAGGCACTCTTTCTAATGCTAAAATGTTTACTTGTTTTGCTCAGCTGTGCTGAATCTGATGAGAATTTAAAAAAAAAAAATGCATCTTGCATGTTACTTTTACTTTGCTTCCTCACTTACATGCCAACTCTGCTTTACAAATATTACACACACATGCACATATTCTATACAAATAAGCAATAGACTGAAAAGATTGGAAATTCCATATTCAAAATGGAATATTATGAATCAATCTCCTTTAGAAAATTCCAAAATTAATACAAGTGTAAGAGTTTTTAACTCTTAAAATAAACGAGTCAAACTATTAATACAGGCAGACATGGAGATCAAGTAGCTTAATTCCAGGAACAAGTTCTTTCGGTGAGAATCTGGACCTCAGCTGCACAGAGGTTATCTGGCAGCCTGCTTGCCTATCTCAGACCTGCAGCAGGAAACCACAATAAGCACAAGTGACCAATTTTAGTTTTTATGACAGACTGGACTTTCATTAACTGCCTACAGAAATACATTACTCTGTAAGTTGTTTTACAAGGACTTCAAAAAGCAAATAATTTTTAATATGATTTTCTAGTAAATTTTTACATTTTTTGCCAGGCTAGTAGAAGTTATTTTAGACCTGATTTTCCCTTAGAAAAAGGTTGCAAACAAATCAAAGGTAATAAATTATTAGAACAAAGTAGCTGCCAAATACAAAGCAGAAGTTCCAAGAGGATTTGTGCCATTTAAGTTCCAGAAATGAACATATCTGTTTAACCAATGAGACCCACTATAAAAGAAATTACCTTTCATTCTATACAATAAAAGAAATTGCTCAAAGTACTCAGTCTTCACAGTACTGCATAAACAGCTATACAATTACAAAATCAAAATAGAAAATTAAATACTTTTAATCAAGCTGTCAAGACTTCAAAAGAAACCTAATTAGCAATACCACAATGAAGAAAATAATTAACTGACTGAAATATTACAGATTTTTTCTTTCTTGTTTTTAAAAACACTCCACTAAATACTTACATGTAGAGGCTGTTCTGCTACTACCAACATTCGGTGCTCTGCATATTTTCGGACATACTCATATACATTCTGAGGAGTGACTGGGATATTTACACCGTTGGAGATAAGTTCAACCTATAGCAAAGAAACAAGGAACATTTAAAAAGGAGGAAGAAGAAAAGGGATAAAAAGGAAATGAGATTATTACAGCCACCACAGTATGCTGCAGAGTGATTTATTGCTTAATATACCTCCAAAACCAAGCAAAATTTACTACTACTGGTTAGTTTCAAAGATTTTTCTAGGATTGACTGTGCTAGCCAGGCTTTATGGTAGGTTCTATATCACTTTCCAGGAAGAAAACCCAGGCTTCAGTGTTTAGGGAGAACACTGCATTGAATCCAGGAAGAGTAAAATGTTTTATCTGCCACTTGAGAAGACATGGATTATGTCCACGCTACAACCTGCGTAAGCTATCAAATTCTTACAGTACAGAGCCACAGATTTAGCTGTGCTTACCTGCCCTCCACCCTCCTCCTTGCACAGGTCTATTGCAAAGGCTAAATCCATTGCTGCAAACACTGCATCAGCATCTGTACTCTGGGAAGCGAGGATAAGCTGCCGAAGGCTTTCATACATAACCGGATCGAAAAAAGCAAAGTCGTGCCAGTTCACCTATAAAAAAGGATAGAAGTCTGAAACAGTTGTTTAAGAATGTATTCAAAATTACGCGATCTGTGCCAGATCTATGCACTAGCAACAAAGGATACAAACACATGGAAATAAATGCAGTCAAACTCCTACTTTCAGTCTGCTTTAGAAGGTACATTAGAATACTGGAAGGAATACACATTCAACAAGAAAAACTTGAAGAAAATAATTAGAAGGGAATCCGTCTTGGAAGATACCAGGGGATATCTAGAGGTAGTTTCTGCCATTAACCCTGTTTCATTAAAGATTATACTATGTTGGATAACTGATTATATGATCAAAATTGAATTTAAGGAAAGGCCAGCAGTAACAAACTTTGGTTTAAGTTTGTTGCATCAGACAGAACTTACAATGCCATTGACTAATGCATCAGAAGTGCAGTACATTGTTAGTGTTTACTGGGCCAGTACCATTTGACCCTTTTTGGTCAAAAGTTTAGGTAATTACTGCTCTGAATTAAATTATACGTACACCTGAAACAAAATTTTAATTACAAATTAATTCCATGAGCTCTCTCAAATATGCAGAAAAATGCTTTTCTGTAAGCTAAGATACTAGTGTCTGGTACTGTCTAACACTATCTTTTCTGAGTCTCAGGAAGAGAAAAAGCAGAGACAGTATGTAGTTTCTGAAGGCTAACCTATTACAAATCATTACATCTTAATCAAATACCTGACTTCTAGTACACCTATTCTGTTCAAAATCTAGGAAACAAAAAAATTAACAGTCCTTCAAACTAAAGGCATCCATACAGTTTCGGTATCAACTTGGCTAGTTAATAGGTATGTGGTTAGGGAAAAAAACCCCAGTTTTATAGATCACACTTTAAGTAATTACAGGAAATTAAAATTTTTACGTTCAACTTACCTTTCTTCCAAGTAGAACTTTGATTACGTGTCTATTTAACGTGATGGGACATAGTTCATTCTGCAACAAGCACAATCCTAGGATTCTGAAAATATATGTTTGGAGGTTGTTTTGGTACAGCAGAAATTACACTAGAGATCTTTCAGCAAACATTAGCATTCCAATGTTCTAAGCATTAAGCTGGAGCTAGCTTTCCAACCTTATTGGTCACAAATGAAAATCATGGACATATGAAATCTAAAAGAATAGGATAAAAAATTAAAATTTAACAGGAAAAGAAACCTCAAGTTGACATATGAAAATTACTACTATTTAGCTCAGGGTGAGAAATAGAGAGCATTAAAAAACAGGGTTTTCCAGCTTGGATCATTGGTACTCTCGCAGATGTTGTGTGTGTTTGCCTTTTAGATTTTTTCAGACTAAAACGTTAATAGTAGCATACCTGCCAATGTTTCGGAAACAATTCAGCCTTGCTTCTGTGTTTTTACCAGGCCTTGGTGTATAAAAACCTCGTTTTCCAGGTTGGTAGAAGAGTGGTGCATTATCATCGCCATCATCTGTATCATCTAATTCCATATCTACTACACTGCGGCTGGATCCATGTCGCTTTCTATTTTCCTGTTTTGAAAGTCAAAATAGCAGTTAACACACTTAATTCTAGTTACGGACACACAACAACAAGCTTTTTGCTACTAGACCCAAACATTCAGGTTCCATTGGTTAAGAATTTCCATATTTTCCAATGATAACATTTTACACTTTTGACTAGTTACTGCTAATCCTTTCAAAAGAAAATAAGAAGGTAACTCCACAAGATGATTAAAGAGAACTTTGTCTTGCATGATAAAGAAAGCTTCCAATTGCTTCTACTTTTAAAATTACCTGATACAACTGAATCTTACATAAATTTTGTGCAACAGGTCATTACCTGCACTTTATCTGAAGAGTCTAGCAATCCAAGATCCAATATACTGTCAGCACCATTCTCCCTTGAGAAGGAAGTAAAAAGGCAGATTTAATTTCACAATCACAGACTCACAGAATGATAGAATTGCCTGGGTTAGATGGAGACCTAGAAGATCATCTAGTTCCAAACCACCTGCTGTGGGCAGGGACATTTTCCTCTAGACCAAGTTGCTCAGAGCCCCATCCAACCTGGCCTTGAACACCTCCAGGGATCCACAACTTCTCTGGGTAACTTGTTCCAGTGCTTCACCACCCTCACAGTAAAGAATTTCTTGTTACCTAATCTAAAACTACTCTCTTTCACTTTGAAACAACTCCCCTTGAACTGTCACTACATGCTCTAGTATGAAGTCCCTCTCCATCTTCTAGTAGGTTCCCTTCAGGGACTGGAAGGTCACAATTAGGTCACCCATAAGCTTTATCTTTTCCATGCTGAACAACTCCAATTCTTTCAGCCTTTCCTCACAAGAGAAGTACTCCATTTCTCTGATCATCTTTGTGGCCTCCTCTGGACTTGCTGCAACAGGTCCATGTCCTTCCTCTGCTGGGGACCCCAGAGCTGGCTGCAGCACTTCAGGTGGGGTCTCACCAGAGGGGCAGAATCCTCTCCCTCAACCTCCTGGCCACACTGTTTTTGATGCAGCCCAGAATATATCTGGCACATTGCCAGCTCATGTCCAGTTTCTCATCCACCAGCACCCATCAAGTTCTTCTCAGCAGGGCTGCTCTCAAGAAGGAATTGTCATATTCTGAAACCAGTCAGAATAGATTAAACCAAAGCCAAAAGCTGTCCAAAGAAAAATATCTAGTTTATCAACTAACTATTGGAGTTAGATGTAGAACAGAACAAGTGATTTGGCCACAAAATCGGTTCTCGCTTCTTGATATTTTACCTGCCATGTGCAATAATGAGTTCCATTGCTTCATCAACTCTTGCTCTAAGAGAATCTTCACTAGCTAGTAACAGAAGCAGCTGAGCAGGAGACAATTCCAACAACATTCCTGTGATTTTACTTGCAAATGCCTGGGGATAAAGGAATAATAGGTCTTTACTATTCTCCTCCAATTCTCTCATTTTCAAATACAGTCTTATGAAAGTTTTGGTATCTTAAATAACAAATGCATTACAAGGTACCTCCTAAGCTGAACAATAAATTACAGGAGCAAAATTCTAACAAAATTAAAAAGAACATAAAATCAGTCTTACATGTTCAAATATTTTCAATTATGTTTCAATTATTTCAATCATGCTTACGGAAATAAATTTTTATATTAAAAGATGACAAGAACAATTGTTAGGTGTATTAGAGAAGTCTTACTGGTTGCATTGCTTGCACTCGAGGGTAGAGCCGTTCTCCAAGGGCTTGTCTGTGTGCTGGGAGAGGGTCAGGGTCATCGCTAGGATTTCCTTCTGATGCTGGTCTAAAAGGCCGTGTATCGATGGACAGTTGTCTTCTGAAGTCCCTTAAGATAATCAGAGCAGTTTGTACTCATTTCAGAGGAAATATGCAAAAATCCTCTGGAACAATACCATTTGCACACAGATTCACATTAGCGTTAGCTTTACTGCTGGAATAGTAGTGTTGCTCATAGCTGCTTGGAGAGAATGAATCAGAAAGAGAGAATCAAAATGAACCAGAGATTTTAGTATTACTCATGTTTTGGACACAGCAGTCAGACATGCCACCAATGGTATTTTTGTTTCTAAACCACCTCACAATTTTATTCTAGTACACAAGTTTTTGTTATTGTTTTAGCAGAAGAGACTGATGGCCTGCGGTTGAGACATAATCTGTTACAGCTAAAGTAAGCTTAAAAATTCTTTAAATAATTAAAAGTAGAGACTGAATTTCAAGAAATTACACGCAAATTGCTCCTGAAAGTGAAAAATACTCCTTTAATTGAAGGAAGTAAAAGTATTTTTCCTGACTATATCCAAGGCAATTATTCTATTCGACAAAATACCTTCAACAAGTTAAAGATTTATCACTTACCTATCCCTATCTCTCCGAGAACCAGTTCGCAAGCCACTACTTCTCCGCATTTCTCTCTCTCGCTCTCTTTCCCGATCTCTCTCTCCCCTATTTCGCAATCTCTGCATCAGACCTGAAGGGCAAAAAACCTCATAAACTAAAACATCTTTGTATTTCTGTCTCCTACCTAAGTTTCCATATGAGGAAGACTAAGTTTTGGAAGAGCTTGAAAAGCATCAAAGAGACAAAACCACTTCACTTGAAGCAGTGACTGGGTTCAGCCAAACTTAAGAAAGGACCTGAAGTGTTTGTACCAACTTAAAAAATGACAAAATACTTCAAGAATTGATATATACTTTCAAAAACATTAAAACGTGTTTGTGGCAAGTCAGATGAAGCAGCCATATTAAAATGTATAAGCTCTTAATAGCTAAAATCTTGACAGTTATTACCTACTGGAGAGAAGGTTGCTTAAAAAAGCTGAGTGCATCTAAAGCAAACTCTTGTTGTGAGAAAAACAAGAGGTTCCTGTTTCTGAAAGCATGGGGGAGAAAAAAAAAAAGCCATTTCCTTGCTCCAGAGAAGTAACAATTTTTACAGATTCTGGGCTGAGCTCACAAGAGATGTCTCTGGCATAAAGCCAAGTACTTTTAGGTAAAAAAAGCACTCAAGGCTTTTATGAATATTTATTTATATTTTCTGTAGATTAACTGCTGTGCATCACTTACTTGTATGGGTACCCTTGTTGGCATTCTGAATACAATCTAGATTTGGCAGTTTCTCATTTGATAGAAAAGCCTGTGCAATAGCAGTATAAAAGCTTCGTGCTACACCGCTGCCTTCTCCAGGCTCATCCTTAAAAGTAACTTTCACTCTGTGTACAGCCATCGGAGTGGTAGCACACCTGCGACCAAAGTGATTGTTGAGCTGCCTCATGGTCTGCTGAATTAGAAGATCTCTGTCTCGATCAACCTAGCAAAAAATACAGAAAAGAAGTTTTTTTTTCTTTACCGATCATCATACCGAGAGACTTTCAGCTTCACAACAGATTTCTGGACACTGCTGCACAGACTCAAAAAATACTAATCAGACTGTGAAAAACTACAGAGTAATTGCAACATAACTCACAAATTATGATTTAAGACACCTGGTTGCAGACTCTGAAACACAACTTCACCTATCAAGTTACCATGATAATTCAACTTTTAATAGAAATGTATTCAGAAGGTAAACTAACATTTTTTACCTCCAGTGTTAAATCCCTTGATTGCTGGTTTCTAAGCTTTTCCATCTCCCTGCGGAATTTCGATTCCTTTACTTCAAAGCCACCTAATTCAGTCAAGATCTAAAAAAAAATTTAAAAAACCAAACACAAACCCCAAAATTAGAATAATCAGGGAGAGTCACAATCTAGTTGAAAGCGGAACTGCTCTTAACTCAGAAACACATACCGATCCAGGCTCTGCTCCAACATCTTCCATGAATACTCTACCGAACAACTCCAAAGAAAGGCGCCAACGTCCCAGCAACATGTCGTGAGAAATAACCATGCCCATGAAGCTACACTGCGGCCTGCCAGAAAGAAGAAAAAATGGCAGACACATGTAATCAAGTTAAATTTCAGACACATTTTGTGTGCTTTGGCTTTTTCTTACTCTCTGCCTTCAACTAAGTCTTTTATTCCTGATAAACAACAACACAGTACACTAAGTCTGTGGACAAAAGCACATGAAGCTGCTTAGTTTCAGCTGAAATACAAGTCTTGCTTCCAAAGGGTAATTACTCCAAAAGTATGTAATTTTGCTGCTGCATGGAATTAACCGTTATTGGTCTCCCTTCAATCAAGACCTTAATTTCTTTATAGAAAGCTGTAATTTGAAGTGAGGGCAGTTCAGTCCCTAACTGCATAAAGTTAAATTGGGCAGCACCACTAGACACAGACAGCAAGCTGTCAATTCCAAGTGCTCAACATGGCTACCCAGGATATCACAGTAGGTCTGCAGGAGGAAGTCAGGGAGTAAAGGAATTTCTCTACAGTTTGCACAGACCTCTTTGAAGACTGTTCAACTATTCACTTTAGAAGCTAGTAATCACAAACTACAACAGCAAAATAAATTAAGCTACCCATTTCAATTTAAAAAAGACTTTCCAGAGTCCCAAACAGCCATTTATCAGATCAGTAATATTTCAAAGAGTAGTTTTTAACTCAGTTACCTGAAAGATGTGAGAGGTGGCCCTTCACTTTCTGTCAATCCTATCTCTGCCAACAAGCTACTTTTCAGTTGTGCTGCAAGATCATGAGCTGAAGGCCCTGGTTTTGAACTCTCAGATTCTTCTGTAGGCACATTTTGTTCTTCCCCTTCCTTCTTTTGCCTATTTTGCATGCTCATAACATTTTTTAAGTTGGCAGCATAAGACATTTTAGTTGGAAGAACCTAAAGGAACAGTAAAATTTAATTGCACTTTCAAAGCAGCCTAGAAGGCTTTTGCAGCACAAATATTCATAGATGTGTATTTTAAATCACACAAAAGTGAACACTGTAACTGACCTGTTAAAACACAGTAACCTCAATCATTTCAAAAAATAAAAAGAAAATAAGAAAAAAAATAAGAAAAACCATTTTGCCCACTGTATGTTTGCATTTCATATGCTTGCCAATTAATGTTCAGTCTGAAGGCAGGTCAAATCTACTGGACTATAGGAAAATCTAAATATTTTAATCAAAAATTATTATATAATTAGCATTCCAAAATTAACTCAGAATTGTACTGCTACATTTAAAAATATTACCTGAAAGCTGCTATAAATCAATAATCATGAAGTTTCTACATTAAGCATACTTTCAAGTATGCTATTTCAAGTTTTCACAGGCACTGAGCTTCTAAATTATCATTCTAAAAACTACGTAAAATTCTTTTTGAAAACATTAGGTGTCTTTTTAAAGAACGAAGGTACTAGTTTAAATTACCATATTGTTTAAAAATAACAAAAGCTTTGCATTTACCTCAAGGCAGTTTCTATCCACTGTAACTTCCATTAAGCACTTCCCGCTGTTGGCAGAAGATGAGTACAGACCCTGACTGGGTCGGCCAAACAGATCTTCTTTGCGAGCATTTGGCTGAAAAGTAACAAAAGCGTTCTGGGTCAATTAATATACTTCGGTGAGGAATGAAAAAGCAAACTGCAGTTTTCTTCCAAAACACCATCTCTGATGTCACCTGTAATAGATGGGGCTGGTCTGCCAAGGGGATGGCCTCTGCCAGAGGAACCTCAAAAGGATTGGGTGGAATGCAGCCAAGGAATGTCATAGAGTCTGACCGTCTGAAAAATGGATGGTTTTGGCCAGTCTCTGCTGGGAGGGTGTCATCATCTTTGTCATTGAGTGTAGCACCTAAGTATCAGAGAAGATTTCACAAATCAATTTTCACAGTTATAAAAGCAATGGGCAAAATAAAATGCCAAAAATTAATATACTTCCCTCTTAGCTATCTGACTAGAGGAGAATCTCTTCAAATTTAATACTTCTACAGGATGCTTTCGCAAATGATGTATCTTTATTAATTTGCTTAGTCATCACTTTAATTCTTTTTAATATCTGTAGCTTTACTGAACAGGCACTCCTACACTGTATGTAAGAGTATACATACCAACATTTTCAGCACAGTTTCATTAGATCAAAAAAATCAGTTTAACTCTGATTCAAATTTTAATGTAGAATGATAAGGGCAGAAATGCTGCAGTTTAGTGAGAAAGAAGATGAAAAGACAGCCCTGAAATGACAGGCAATGAAATAGGCAATGGCAGAAGAAACTTGGTAAAGTAATAATGCTAAGAAAAATCTTACTAAAACCCAATTTTACATATATAAGTAGAAAAATTTATTAAAGTCTTAGCTAACTAAAGGGAAAAAACACTAAGAAAGTCTGGCATGTCTTAGGTGTGCAATGTCACACTGTGTCAATTTTTATATACTAACTTTGATTGGTATCATCATCATTTTCATGTTCTGAATCTTCATTGTCAAGACCCAGTTCCAAAAGCTCCCGAGTTCTTAATAAAAAAAACCCAAAAAGAAAACGGAGTCAATCATCTTGAAGAAATTATTAGGCAAAACATCTACATCTGTAGCACAATCAGGAAGTGTACTTAAGAGTTATAGATAACAAAAACAAAGTCACTCTAAAACTGAAGCACCAGAGAGAACTTCTCATTACATACTCTCTACATCACTCACACAGCTACCCTTAAAGCCATTTGGCCACCTACCAATTTTGATCTTAAAGTTACAGCTTTGAGCAGTGATGGGTATGCTTGGTTTTAAACACTATATCAATATAAAACCCTGCATAAGTGGAAGAAATATACAAGTGAACACCATTCCAAAATTTAAAAATAATCTCACTCATGACATTTCAGAAGGTAAGTCTGCAAGCTGCACATAAAAAACCATGATTTCACTGTATTATAAAAGGGGTCAAGAACTTTGCTTAGTATTCATTCCCGGCAGTTTATGCATTGTGAAACTAGATGAAGACTGCTAAAATTTCATTTCACTCAGACTACTAAAATGTCATCTAACAGAAGCGACTATTTGAACCATTCACTTCTAATTGAAAAGGTCTAAGCCTTCATAGTTTTATAAGCATTTCAGACAAATTTCACAATTCTTTGATGAACACTTATTTGACAGATTTCAGTATGTGAATTTTTGGGGAAAAGCAGTGTCCGGAAATATGTTATTGCCTGGAAAAGGGTTAAAGCTGTAGGTATAACTACTCAACTCAGTACAAAAACTTGGTTACTGTATTATATCCTTCTTAGTAGTGAGGAAACTACCGTTGACAACATCTCCCTCTGGTATACCTTTGAGGTCATAACAAACCTTACATTATTACCAAGATAAATAGAACACAGTATTGCAACTAAAGTAGCAGTCCAATATATATCTAAAATATCACAATCTCATATTTTACAGTTACTAAACTTGCGGAGAAAATGAAAAGATAAGTTTAACCTGCAGTATTAAAAATTAAGAGCAGAAAGGGGCAAAGATCTGCATTTAACTGTTGACTAGGACTGCTCGGGTACATTACCTAGAAACCTAGTAAGAAATGAGAACAGATGATGTAGACTACCAACATGTGGACATTTCTATGATCATTAACTGCCATTTGAAATAAAAAAAAAAATTATAAATACAAAAATCATTAAAAGAAATCTTAAAACATCTTAAAAATTAATAGATGTACCTTGTAAAAGACTATAGTTGAAGTACCAGTTTTTCAACTCAAGGACATTTTCAGCTATTGATATCCCTACTGTGCTTTAAGTATCAGGTAAGTCTCACATGCACATAACCAAATAGAAAACAAAATCATGAAGACCATTATACCAGACACTGGCATTTTCCCCAATGTCATCTGTAACATGTTTGACAGATACCTAAATAAGCTGTTACCATGTTAAATGCATCTCATGTCATTAGCTGAGAAATTGCCCTGAGCATGTCTTTCAGAGACGCTGCTATGGAGTTAGAAATCCAATTCAAGTTTCAACAGTAAGAAAACATTTTACAGCAATCAGCATAAAAATAAGTGAACAGCATCCTGCAACAGGCTTATCGAACACAGGTACACTATATACACCATTATAGAAATTCTTTTTATAATACGTATGTTGCTACACACCCCCACACATAGATACAGATTAATGCCTATATTTATGTAAGTTGCTGAGAAACAATGCCAACAACTGAAACAAAAGGGCTTACATCACTTTTGCTTAAGTTTTGTTTCTAGAAGTCAACCTCAATACCTTTTCCTTTCCAGCTGAGGAGTATCCAACGTTGTCTGTTGATTCATTGCTTTAATCCAATAAATAAGGGCTTGAAAAACATAAGCTACATGCTTTAGTGAGCAAACATCTAGAACAGGAAGAACATCCGAGTGCTCGTCATTGTGAGAACGCATCAAGGACAGTGCGTAGTTCAGAAAATCACCACGTGCTGACATCATTCCCTGACGGGCACTGAGTAAAGTAGCACGTCTAAAGAAGGAAAAGGATTGAATACAGGGAGATCAGGCATCAGGAAAGCACATACTTTATGTACAAGACTTATATTTGAAATTTGGATGTAAAATCTCAATGAACTCCCCACAAAAATAGTGATAATAAGCTACAAGCACAGAACAAGCAGTTCAGATGCAGTACACTGCAAACAGTTAATGCTCAAAGATGAATCTAGTACAACACAATAAACCAAACAGTAGCAATAACACAGGAAGCCAACTTAAATCAAAACAGTAACTACATTCCAGCACTACAAAATTAGATTCCTAGGATGTTTGTGAATAAGATCTGACTAAATTCATATTGAATGCAGTAATCAAACTACTTTCATACCTTCTTCCCTCAAGTGTTCTTAAGCTGGCTTCCTCACGGGCTGTCATTCTTTCCCTTCTAGCTGAGTTCTGAGAAGCATGGAGAGGATGATTTGGATGCCCAGGATCACCAGCAGATGATAACGCTGAACCATAACGCAGCTGAGCTTCAGTAGAGTCCATGATACTGACCATCCAATTCCAAGTAGGAATGAGCTTTTCTTCTACATAATTCTATAGAAAATGAGATTTAATTAGTTTTGCAAACAATGGAACTAGATGATGAGAGAATGAAATCTTAACATAAGCCTTCACCTCATTCCCTACAAACAGACTTTAAAATCATGTTCAAGAATGGCCAATGATCAGTTTCTGAAAGCTCTCTTGAGACTGCTGATTTACTGTGGTGGTATGCAGCTCTCATCACTTAACACTGATATCTATAAAGCATTCTCACCATCTCTCTCTCTTTTGGGCACCTCTTCTACTCCTCCCCTTATGACCACTCAGCATCTCTCAGGTGCACACAACTTGGTGATTTTAGCTTAATTCCTGACTGTCTATTACCTTTAACAGCCCTCATCCTGCTGTGAAATTCATCAGCCAGATAGATCTCTCACCATTCTTCACCCCTTGCAAATTACTCAGTGAAGACAAGAAAGTTAAGACCTGCACAGAGAATTATGTCTGCATACAAGCCTCGCCTCCTGGTGTCATCTTTCAAAGCTGTCTTTGCTTCACCTGTTCCCACTACTGGCTCTGCAGCCTGCTTTTCTTGGCATATGCTAACTCCATTGACTTTTCCATTTTTTGATCCAACATCAGTCTACGTTCCTCATTCCGCTTCATTCCGGTCTTCAAAAACATCCCTCACACTTACAAGGCACTAAACTAACAAAATGCTTTCTCAACCCTGTTTCTGTGTCCAAACAAAACCTCCACTGTTCAGCTTTCATGTGCTAATACAAACATCTTGCTGTCTCAGCTGGACAAATCTCCTGTTCACTTTTCCTGTTAAGAATCTCCTGAACATAAAATTATTTTAGCCTCCTCCATAATAAAACTACACACTCTTATTTTTTTCCCTGTGTATTTACCCCAGTGTTTGATCCCAGAATATCTTTGTAACCTTCCTCTCCCAAACCAGAAGTCTTTTCCTTCCATCACACTGTGAAAACAGCCAAACAAATACCATGTGGCTCAATTACAAGTAAATAGGCCTGTCATCAGTCTTCTTATCCTTACACAGCACTACTAACAGGAAACATCATCCCTTGATTTCTTGCCCCAACAAAGCAGCTGTGTTATTCTGACTGCTGACTTCTGTACTAAATTCAGTGCATATGATTTTACCACATACACTGGGCCCATATACAATTGATACATACTTTGTGAACACTCTGGAATCCCTCCTGCATTGTCAGTCTCTGAAACTAATGTCTATCAATATATAAAGGGGAAGACTGCTGTCTGACATGCATTTTCTCTACAGATTCATTTTACATACACTTTCAAAAACAGACAGCCAAGAGCACTGTATTAAAAAAAAATATGCTTAACATGGAAAGGATGACCATGTCCCTGAAGGAAGGGACAGTGAACAGCACATTTATCTGTACAAATCTTTTATCTCATTTAATTATTTGGCCCTTACTAACTTTCTTCTTATATAGACTCAACAGTTCATGTCAAATAGAATATGGCAATAGATCTCTAGCAGAAATCACTAGTCAATTCTAACTTAACTATTAATTACATATCAGTCAGACAATATTTAAACAAAATCAACTTAAGTTCCTTCTTTGAAAGAATATATGTATATGAAATACTACCAATTTAATGGAATAAGTAACCATAGTTACTTTAGCCCACACTCTCTCTTAACATAAGAAGAGGCTGAGAGTGCTGGCACAGTTTAGACTGAAGAAACAAACTCAGGAGGATCTTACCAATGTGTATAAATACCTGACAAAAAGGTATGAAATATATAAAGCCAGACTCTTCTTAGTGATGCCCAGTGAATGGACAAGTGGCAATAGGCACAAATTGAAATACTCGGAAAGTCCCTTTAAACTCAAGAAAAATCCTGTTTTACTGTGAGAACTATCAAACACTTAACAGGTTGTTCAGAGCAGCTCTGGAACCTCCATCCTTGGAGATATTCAAAACCTACCCAGACAGTCCTGAGCAGCCTTCTCTTGTTGACCCTCAAAGAAATCTAGACTAGCCAATATGCAGAGGTCACATTCAATCTCAACAATTCTCCAATTTTACATAAAAAACCCCAGGTGTATTGAAATTATGTTTCTCTACCAAAATTTCCACGTTCTTACCTGCAAGTTAACTGCATCTTGGTAAGTCAGCTTCACTGCAGCTGGAATCTGGGAGTATACTAAGTGATTGTATTTGGGAATCAGACCCATCAGATCAGATATCTGCCGTATCACAATACTGTATGCTCTCGCTAAGCTGCTTGCAGATGTTAAATAGCTGCTTGCATTGCTGGCTTCAAGTGCTGCAGCTGCTGCTGCAGCACTCGTACTGATGGTACCACTCCGACGTAGGTTTGATGGATCAATATAAATCAAGCCCGCTGAACTTGCTAAACATAAAAGAAAAGATGACATTAATGAACTCCTTTAATCTTTGCTATGCATTTTGTGTATTGACTGATATAATGAAGATTTCCAGAAATAAACTTGTAAATATTACTGACATCACAACTGTAACTAGCAAAAAATTAGTAACTACAGTAGGCATACTCAGATCTGAACTGCAACAGATCTTTTCCTTTTTTTATATTCAAATCTAGAACTGGAACAGTCCAGACAGGTCAGCAGTATGACAAAGAGAAAAGATTTCATCCTTAAGAGAATTAAAAAAAGCAGAGGAAGGAACAAAACCAGAGCTAGCTAGCATTCATGTATGCAATTTACTCAGACTTGCCTGCTGGGGTTGACGTACTAGAGGGAGCTGTGCTGGTAGTTCTCTGGTTTTGGGTATTCCGTACAGCCCACTGCATGGAACGGGGAGCCTGGGCAGCACCATTAGCATGGGAGCTATTTGTGGTTCGCTCCAGAGGTTCATCAAGCATGAAGGTCTCCTGCTCTATGTCATCACTCTGACTGCTGCTGCTATCAGAGTCACTGGAATCATTTGACTGAGAGTCATCTTCAGAAAAAAATGCTGGAACACTGCTAGCTCCTGTTGAGAAAAATATGCAATAACCGACAACTCCACATCTGTGCATGTATACATGTATCATGTTAGCAAAGCAGATCTCCTCCATGAGGAACTACACTGAGATACTAAAAAGGTTCAAGTACCACTATTGAAAGCGTTCAATAAATTATCCTTATAACATACTGCTAATTATCCATAGGCGTAATGAAAAAGCAGTATGATTACTTACACTTCAAAATATAAATTAATAAGTAATTTGATTTAAAAATTCTTCACTGATTCTACCCATAGGAAAAGAATTCTAAAAATTATGTTTCCAAATGGTACAGGAAAGCAGTTGCTCTCAAAAAACTGTACAATGATTGCTCAGATTTTGGGTATTGATTTAAACCATAAACCATTGTTTTAAACTTCTACACTTAAAAAAGCCCTGAGAATATTTCATTGCACTACACAAGAGTGCAAGGTAATCTCTAACACATGCAGATGCTCTGTAAGAGCAAAAAATATAGGTCACATCTTACTGCATTTCCTTGTCCAAAAAGTTTGCATAGTACCTTAATATTAGAACAAAGGAAAAACAGGAATTCTGGGGAAGGAAGACGGTACTTACTCCCAGGATCTAAATTTAACCAGCTAGATTAAACCCAAAAAGATGTGGTATACCTGCTTCTGACCCAGCAGTAGCTGCAGTGACAACACTTCTGCGCCCACTGGCATTGTCCTGGTTACTGTGGTTACTCTCACTGTCACTTTCTGTTTCAGCAGCAGCTAGCAAATCCAACTCCATATCACTGCCTAGAAAAACAATAGACAAAACATCCCATGGTTAAAAGACAAGATTAGAATTACTGTAGTCACTCATGTAAGACATTAAACAAACCCCAGACCCTCTGACTATAGCAGAAGTTAATCAATATGCAGGGGGATCATAAAAGCAGTGCAGACACCCAACAACACCTGGAGCACATTTGCTTATGTTCCAGCAATTAGCAATCTGCTCTCACTCTGCACTGTACATGTACATTCAACACACAGTGAAAATAAAGACTTTTAGGATTCAAAATTAGTCACTCTAGCCAAAAGACTCTGCAACTGTTCATACACATGTACTAGAACAATTTACCATATGCAGTTTCAACTAGCATTTAAGGAATATTTGAAATTTTTTTTAAAAATCTAATTAAATATACAGGTTCTGTTCCAGTTTTAAACTTTGAGAATGAAATGTTTAAATATTCAGCAAATGAATAAACAGATTTACTGTACTGTAAATGGATCAACTGGAAACACAATGCACAGTCAGAGAGAGAAGATTATTTTTTTTAAATCATAGCTTTGAACCATCTAATCCCAAACTAAGTAATACAAGTCATATTCATTTCAAACACTTTCATACATAATTGATTAATTTTGTCTACAAAATATTGAACCATAATATTGTATTTTGCACTTAGTTTGAGAACTAGCTCACTAGGATTCAAATCTCTTTTGAGAACACATCTAACATAACCCTGATTGTATCATCAGTTATACAAGAGCAAGGCTATTTTTTTAGTTCCTTAAGTACTTTATGTCAAAAACATTTTACAGTAGCAAATACGAAAGGCAAAATACATTGTTAACCAAGAATATACTAATATCTGATACCTTTGGGACCTTAATATTTTTTCCTCAACCAGAAAAACGTCATGTACTTGTCTACTACAAGTTATCTATAATTTTACTCATCTTCTTCTGTCAGATGAGCAGTCTGGATTCTCTCTACTCATGCCAATCTCCCAAATCACTATCACTGGTGACTCCAAAGATGCTTTTCTTTTTGATGCAGTTTTCTCATTCAAGCAGTAAATGTGCAGGATGCACATTACACATACCATCCTCATCATGCTCATCATGCTGTCCTTCTGCTTCAGCATTTTCTTCACCATGTTCTTCCTGTTCATCATGATGGTCTTCTTCACCAGCCACCCCCTCAACCACCTCAACCTGGAAAGAGCATTGTAATTTTATGCCAGACTACCTTCAATATCAGAGAATCTATGTGTTTTCTGAAACAGAGTGCACTGCTTGATTTTAAAAGACACATCCTACAAGGAGGACCTCAAAATTGAACTAATGTGAACAAAAAATGAACTTACAGCCACAGTAGTTGTACATGGCTGTATAGTTTACAGTGTTGTGGAAAAAGAAATCACATGCACAAATAATACAGCTTTAGACATTAGATTTTAATGCTCTAAGGATAAAACTGACTACAAAACCCAGGATTAGTTTCTAAATATTGAAGAGGTATCCTCTGCTAAAAGAACCCTCTAGCTCTTCTAATAGGACCTACATAATAGCAGCCATGTGCTGGAAGACTTTAGAACTTTTTTAACAGGGAGAAATAGAATAGAAAACAACAAGTACAAAGTTCTATTTAAAAATACTTACAGCGCTGTAGGATTTCATGAAGTATTATGTAACATTATTTTGCAAATCAGAGGTCTTGATGCATGAATTTCAAGTTCAGATGTTAAAACATGGACTAATGCATTAGGTGTGTCATATTGAGAAGAAAAAACAAGTTAAAAAAGAAAACTGACCTCTTCTACATCAGCTGAAACGATATCATCTTGCTCTTCATCCCGGCCACGAACTGGTTGTGACTGGCTGATTCGTCTTTGCTGGGGATTCCTTATGATATAAGATGACTGAGATTGACTAGAACTTGAAAGAAAAACATATAAATAAACCCTCAAAAAAAAGTAGATTTAGACGTCTGAGTACCACTTAATGGAAAGATAACAAAAACTCCAAAATAAAATCACCTTTAGCTCATCTTCAAAAAGAACAATAATAAGTTTTAACAAGTTTTACCTGCTAGACTGGTCAGATGATGGTCTGGGTGGCAGAGGCTCCACAGAAAACAGTTCTTCACTACCCTGCATGGCATCTATACTAGTGCTAGCAAGAGTAAAGGGTGCTGTAGGACGTGCAATTCCCATCCTGACGGGAATTATTAGAGATTCTGCTACATTGCACAACTCTTCAACAGCATAGGGCAATAACGCCTGGAATACACGTTTACATTTTCCAATTGGCTGTGGAATAAAATTGCTGGGGGAAAAATACAGAAAGATAAAGGTCAAATAGACTTCTTTTTCCCCAAAATCTTCATGGCAATATTAATTGTCCTAATTTTTTTCCTCAAATAATTATCTTTAACATGCATTTGTGTGTACAGAAACAATATGCAGCTATTCAAGTCAGTGAAAAATATATATCATTCAATAATTCAAGACTAAGGCTTGATATCTACATCTACTACTGACAAACAACCATAGACTGTAATTTTAGTATGTTAAAAAGACTTATTTCCAAAAACTCTACCAGTGTAAACAGAAAGGTTAAGTATGAACACGTAAATTTAACAGGAACTGCATTAAGAAGTTACATGACATAGCAGCAGCATTGTGCAATCTTGAGATTTGGATCTTTCCAAATCTGTCTACAGACCACAAAATAATTCAGATGTTTCTGCCTACTGTTGATTTTTATCAATTAATTTTATAAGAAAAAGAAATTCTAAATAAAGGAGAAAAAACACCACAATGAACACACACATCTTCACCACTTACTTTTTCTTTTTGGAGGAAGCCATCTCCACACTAAGAATGACAAACACTCTTGCCACAGAACGCAGGAATCTCATTGTAACAGCAATAGCTTCTTCTCTGCGTCCTGGTGTATACTTATTTTGTAACTCCTTTACCAGAGTGCCCAGCAAAGTATCTAACAGCTGAAGAATGAGATCATTACAACCCATCAGTTGTGTGTAATTTCAATGTATGAAATAAAAGAGATTAAGATTCAAAGGGAGATCACAGTAATAATAGTATAAATTCATAAAACCAAGATCAACCTGAAGTTATTTTCAAATTAGTCTCCAAGTGTACGACCCAAGATACATTATAATATAATTTTTTTCAGAAAAACTATGTAAAATATGGCTAAGAGTGCTTACCAAAATGTCTGCTGTACATTTGACAATAAGGCAGTGTGTAAAACAGTCCAAGCGAATAGTTCCACTTTGTTGATTAAGATAAACTTGCTCTTCAGGCAGAAGATGACCTATCCTACTGCTTGCACTAAGACTTGGAAAAAACAAAAAGAAAGGAAATAAATTTATATAAGTCAGCACGTCTCAAATATCAGATCAAACTTTACATTGACAACTATGTAAAAATACACACGGGTCTTTATTTTCCTGGGAGCCAAACATGATCATGGACTTCAGCGCATTCCAGTCCTGTAAAACACGTTCCAGAGCTAGCTGGGCAAAACGAGGAGGTTCTAAATCATGATCAGGCATATCGGAATCTAAAAAGACAAAAAAGACAAAAAAACAAAAAAAAACACCGTAAGAAAGAGGTACCGAAATACAGAACTTGCCATTTATTTCACTGAAACAAATCTTACCTTCAGGATTTGCAGTTTTACGATTACGATCTTCCCTAATTCTAGGTGGTCTGTATTGGCAGTGTTCTACAGTTTGCCTGGCAACCGTCTGTACTAAAAACAACAGTAGATGTTCTCCCCTGTAATGAAAAAAAATGTTAGTGAAAATATGATATATCACATATATTTACAAAAATATATAATTATGAACTTACCTGCTATTTGGCATTGTAACAAGATTTGTGGTGGTAAGCAGGCGGTAAAGGAGATCAAGGCGAGCAGACTTTTGTCCAGCAATTAGTGTTTTACACTTGCACTTTTCCCAGCAATCGCAGTAGGCTGTTGGGGATGTTCGTTTGAGCCTACAAGAGAGAGAAAAGATGAACTGCAACAGTGTTCAAATCTTTTCTACACAAGCTGAGGGTATTAGTGTGCATGCTTAGATTCCCTCTGGAGTGTTTTGTTTCTGATTGTAGCAAAATGCCAAAACCTACCTTTAAAAAGAGAAATACAGATTTTATATGTGGCAGCACTTGCCATTGGTCATCCATGTTTCCTACACTCATCTTAAGCGGGCAGTTTCACTACACAGAGCATTTCAAATTCCCTTAGTAAAACTCAGCCAAGATAATTTGTTCTTCCCTGAAATAGCCTCCGTCCAAGAAAGTTAAGTTGAAAATACTCATGACATGCAGCAAAATCTCAGTAACTGTTACAGTGCTGAGAATGTCTTTATAATTGTATTTGTTAGCTTATTATAGCAAAGATATTAATGCTGTAACATTTCCACTCTGTAACAGCAGCACAAAGCATATGCAGCTTCAAAGCTTTGGGCCAGGTTTATCTCAAATTTCTTGATTCTTTGCTCACTTTTCCCTTTATTGCAGTTGATTTTAAGAGATGAATATGCTGCATTTCTTTCCAAAAATTCACAAGAATGATCTGTCATCAGGATTCAGAAAACTCAGGTGGGCACCCAAAATAAAAACACAGTATTATTTAGATATAATATTCTTAGAATATTATGCACTTTGAGAATTATTCATTTGCTCTAAATACTACAAAGTGGAAAGTACAAAACCACTTAAGTTTACTCTTTTAATTTTGACCTATTAAATAAACCTTACAGAGTAGAAAAAAGAGTATTTTATTAATCTTCTGTTCTCTAAGTTTGGAACACTTCAAACAATGAAAAAATTCATGAAGTATCAGTAAACAAAGGAAACCACAAGATACTGATTTAATTACAAGAAACAGAACACAATACTTACTTGCAGTCATGTCCTTTATGACAGACCCTTGCACATTCTGTGCAACAACAAAGTGATTCCAATAGACCACATGTTCGGCATTCAAATATATCCTTAAAAAAAAAATATTATGCATAGTTTTTTTGTTACAGTACTTGCAATCTCACAGTATTTCAGGTTACAATAAAACTGCACTTGTTTAAATTCATGCCTAAACTTAGAAGTAGGTCAGTTCTAGAACGTGAAACTTAGTTGTTATGTTAGAATGTGTTAGAATATGTTTCCAAAGTGTCCATCAAAATTCTTGCCAAAGTTAGCCAGAGGGGAAAAGCCACACCCATTAACAACCATGTTTTGAGGAACACAGTCAGCATTAAAACTACAGAGGAATTTGGGAAGGCAGACTTAAAAGTTACGGTTATTTAAATTATGCAATTAATAATTAAAAAATCAAACTAGTAGACTAACACAATATATGGTGGAAACACATTCCTATTTACTTTTTAAAAAAAGCTTACTTGGTTAATATGTTCTGCACCAGTCCAGGTAAAACTGCATGTATCATTACAACACAAAACATACAAAGGAGAGTCATCTGGATTTGTACCAGAAGGACAAACCATTCCCATAAACACATCATCTTCTTTTTCACTGGAAGTTGCTTCTGCTAAAATAATCAATAGAATACCAATGTTAAAAGCAACTCCCAAAAGGTAACAAAAACCTAACAAAAGAATCCATTCTTGGCAGAGAATGACAAAGAATCCAGAGAAGCAAAGAATCCATGCATGCCATTATAAAATCTCATACAGAATTAGAAATTTGAATAAAACCTGTTACAGCTTTCTGAGAAAACCTTCTGCTTATCATATTATTTCTTATAGACGCCACTGCAAATTCCTGACTGAAAAACACAACCATTTTCTCTTCCCCAGTTTTACATTCACTAAAATTTTAATAAATTCAATGAATCACTATTTTGAAGGATTATGGAATATATTCTTAAAAGGAATGTTCTTGTCCCACACACAGTCCTACAGAACTGTGGTATGACAAGGTCTAATCTGCTTAAGATTTTCCCTAAATTCAATTTCACATATTTCTCTTTAAAAATTAAATACCAACACTAAAAGAGAGTTACAAAATATCTGTTTGTATATACGAGTATTCAGGGACAGGATCTAATTTGGCCTATCACTGTATCATATCAGGTTTCTCCAATTCCAATAAAGAAGTTCCATGTGATGCCTTTGGCACTACCAAAAAATAATACCTTAATCCACTGGTTTGTAAAACAATGAAATGCCAAAAAGACTATAAAGAACACAAAAATCAATAAAGTCCATAGAAATCTATAACCATATACAAACTACAAAAAAGGAAGATACTCCATAATGGCAGAATTTCCCACACATGCAGCAATTTACAGTGTTAACAATGACTCTGCACACATACCAAAGTTTAGAAGGAAACTACGCACTAATAATTACTAAAACTGTTGTACCTTTAGCAATTTTCTGTGCAGTTTCTAGAATTGTAATTGCAGCAGGATATGCCCGGCCACTAACTGCTGACATAAATGGTGTCATGCCTCTCGCATCCCTAGGCAAAAAAAACCCCAACAGACAAGTTAAAACACTGAATATTTTCGTAACAGCAGATATAAGATGCAAATATATAAAAACTTAGCACTGCTAATCTTGTGCAAACAGAAATACCAGAGTGAATAGGCACTCTTATTTGCTTTACTTCTGTGAAACAGACATACTTTTAAAGGATGGCAAGACACAATATAGCTGTATTCTAACATTCTCCATTTTAACCAACAAGTCTTTCAGCAACCTTTTTAAAAAGGCTTCTATGTAATTGATTTCGGGTGATGTAACACTACAAAGGATAGCAAAAACTTCTATGAAAATCCTTACTTAGCTGACAGCAATTCTCGAAGATAAGGTTGTAGAACAACACTATCACACAGCAATTTCAGTATGAAATGAGCATTTGCCTTCCGATCCTTTGATTCCACTACAGATGGTTCTGTAGAAGGACCTGTAGCAAGAAAATAGAAAATGCAGAGAAACAGTTTTTCCTCAAAAAATGACTACCTGCTAAAAGCTAGTAATTCAGTAATTCACTGGGATGAATAATTAGTAGCTTGACTATTCAGTGGTTTCAGCAATACTTTGCTGAAGTACTGTAAACTTCAGTTCCAATTTACATTCTGAAATACAGAGGGTAATCCCAAAATTTCATGCTGATTACCACAGTTTTACATATTTGTTACTCCCTGGATATGTTTTTACAGAAAACCTAGTATGGTGCTTCATTTACTTTCTGCACACTTGTGAAATTCTGCTTCAATCCAATCTTCATCTGATAAGAGGCATTTTCATATGCAGAAAGTCTGTGCAAGCAAAGACAGCTTTTGAGATAGTTTTCATTCTAAAGCATAATCAAATAAGCAGTTATTTTCTCACCTGGTATTGTGGAGGTGCTGGGTCCTTGGCTGGTGCCAGTCGCTGCTGTGGTAAGAGATCCCACAGCGGGGGCCAGGATAAAATCAATGTCACCATCTTTCAGTAAACAGAACAGCAGGATGTATATCAATACATAAAAACATCCCTAACAACATGCTCTTGCTGCAATGTCTACCACACTGCACGTTTTCTGTATTTAACTGGTAATCTTTCCCACAAACGGCCACATTCCTAGGTCCATAATGTAACTCAGATTACAAAGCAGACTTCACAGAAGTTTGACATCAGCATTAGAAAGACACATACTGGATTTAAAAACAGATGTTAAGTCTTCCATAAAGTCTTAAAGTTACTTCAGTGAACACTTGCTACCTCTACTAATGGCATTAGACAGAGTTCAGTGTGAGACTAAAATAAGTTATTCACCTTAAAAGCCATTGGTTCCTTTATCAATATCTGCTTCTACAGTCTAACGTGATATATGAGCAGACTTACCTGGATCCATTGCAGGAGGATCTGGAACCCAGCTGGGAGGAGCTATTGGTGGAGAAACTGGGTCCTGGTGATCACTTGATGAAGCACCAGCTTCATGTCTGCCCAATCCAGCAGCTCTCAAGGATCTTCTCATCATTTCCCTTAATCTCAAACTGAATATAAAACCAAAGCAGAAATACTCTCATTTTCATTTATAATTAGAATATATTTAAGAAGAATTTCACACTGAAAAAGGAAACCAAACTCCTCTTATCTCCCTTTTACTTCAGCATAAATAAGGATGAGCTAAGAGGTAGTTTTCAATATATTTTGTTGCACCAGAATGTAATAGCTTTGTAAGAGCAGTCACTCAGCAATGCTTCAAGACATATTTGAAGCCAGAACACATTCCTAGTCACCACAGCACTGCCTCTTGCAGGCAGCAGCTGATGGGCATTCTTATCACTATGACATTGCTTTTAGCTCACTGCCAAGGATGCTAAGCTTTTGCAAGGATTTGCTCTTGTTGCTACTGCTTTTTAAAATCTAACTATGTGAAGAGGTTAGTGAAAGGATTAAAAAATGGGTCTTGAAATAACTTCTTTTTAAGAAATGTAATGATTGCTTAGAATAAAATGAACCAACTTAAGTTTTTCCCCAGTGATGTTATGTTGGTCTCAGTATTATTCATCTGCATAAGGGACCACCTTCCCTCAGAAATTCTCTTAAAACAAGCCTGGGCACCAGCACAGTGATGATATCTGTGATACTTAATACTTCTTGATAAAAAACACTAGAGTTTATCCTCAAATTCCCTTTCCCCACAAGCAGGAACATTTCTACTTCACGACTGACTGACAAAGCATCAACCCCAGAAAACATAAATAATTTAGAAATATTCCACCATTAGTTCTCACACCCAAAAGGGTTCAAAAAGCCACTAGAGCTCTCGTTTGGTGCTTAAAGAAGTGAAATTCGATTTTTAACTAGCAACAGAGGCTCATTCTTAAACTAGACCAAAGAAAAGAATTAATAACAGATTGGTAGTTAATACAGGAATTAGCACACAGAAAGCAAGAAGAAAGCATTATTCAGTTTACCTTCTGCTGCTTGATGATCCTGCCCTATTTCCTGGACCGTTACTTGACACAACAGAGATTGCATTTGCAATAGCTTCCACAGCCGAGAGCCTTTCAGCAAATGTGTTCCTCTCAGAGCGCTCTGCTTCTGAAAAATTAAGAAAAGCGTCAATGCAAAAATTTTACTTGGGAAAATTAAAAGAAAGGAGTATAAAATATGAAATGTCACTAATCTTTTTTTGGTTTTGTTTACATTTAGAGAGACAGATTAGGTTCATATACAAATTTTTATTTTGGATGAGCTTAACAATGATTCTGTAGAAACTTTCAGTATCATCAACACACAAGGACCTATCATGTAGCTGATTCCAGACACTTGCTGAGTCAAGGTTTCAAAAATAATGATAAAAAACAAAGGACAAGAAACCCAAAACAAAACAAAAACACAAACAAAAAACAACGAAGGAAAAAGACCATGCAAAACCAAACAAAATAACAAGAAAAAACTCACACAAAAACACCAGACCAGAAGAAAAACAAACTTCATTATGAGCATCCATGAACATTGCAAATCTGTGGGCTTGTAATATACACATTCTGCTTAGAATGTGTATATTACATGAATATATGCTTATATGAATATGCATGAGAGAACTGTGAATCTCATGTATTATGCTTAGGAGAACTGTGAATATGCTTAGGAGAACTGTGTTATGAGTATAAGAAGGCAGTACAATCAGTTTACTTTAGAAAAAATTAGCATTTCTTCTAACACCTACAATGCTAAGCACCATAACACCTGCAGATTCTAGTCATAATGAGGACCAAATTTTGTCAAGTGAGATACAGAATACTATTAAAAAAAAACAAAACAGTTTTTGGTACAAACTGGAAGAAAAGGTATATTTCTGAATAAAGAAAAATATTTCCTGAAAGTGATTCTGATCATTCTTTTGGGACATGACTCAAAATTGCGAGGGCTAGCGCTCACTTTCAATTCAAAGGCTTTTCAAACTGAGAGTCACCATTCTCTGCACACTTTCACCACTGACAGTATTAAGGCTTGGATAATTCCCTTTTTTTTTCCCTCTTTTTTTTTTTAAAAAAACAGGAAAGTACTATTAATACCCTTCATTCAAAGAATGAAAGAATAAGGTACTCTGACGGTCTTTGTCAGCTGTTACACTATTCTTTATATCTTTCTACTCATCACTACCTGAAGAAAAAGAGATCTTAGGTTTTGCTTGTTCACAAGCATGTGCAGGCTTCTTAGACAAAAATCACCTACTACCCAAAGCAGACAACTATTAAACACTTAAAAATGAGAGAATATTACTCTTGTGCCCCTAGCTCTATACAAGCTGATGTGTAGCTATAACTGAACTGCTATTGTATTTGCGCCGTACTCCTTTCTCGGACTCAGTAGTTCCCGTAACTCATGACCCATCACTTCTAGACCCCTCACACAGGGTGTCACAGCTCTTGAGAGTGATCTCTCAAGCAATACAACCATTCTCTGCAACAGAGGTTTCACCTGTTCTGAAGAAAGTAAACTACAACTGAATTTTCACTGTTCCACTTACAAAGTTAGCATTTGTTTTTGGAGGACCATCAATTGTAAAGGCTTTGGCTCTAATGGGTGATTTGCTGTTCTACTGTCTAATGAAATCTGTCCCAGTTCTCTAGTCAAAAATCCTCAGTTTTTATGTGTTCAGAGACGTTAGCTGAAATTTAGTATCACATATTTTTAATGACTTCACAAGCTTTGGACATGTTCTTCCCAAGATCCTTTCTATTGGGAAGACTGAGGAGATATCAGTTCACAGAAACAGAGCAGCCTTCCCCCAGCTTTGTAGGTTTGGGGCCACTTTTCCTGCAATTTGTTTATCCAACATTGCAGGAGCTATAGCAAAACTAGGCACAGGATCTGAGAGAGAAGGAAAATAAAAAGCTTATCTCTGCTCTCAGTATTTCGTTTCTGACACTTAAGAAGAAATCTGTATGAACAAGAGTGAAGAACCTCACGCAGGTACTAGCTGAGAAGGCGCACAACATCTGAAATTGTTAAGAAACAACATATCTGTATGTCTGGAATTGAAGCCTTTACTTCTAAATCAAACTTCTCTTACAGTTTAAGAGACAATCATATAACTCGCAGACAGTAACATAAGTTACCACTGCCCTCCACGCGATATACAGAAAATAAGCTTGTCCTAATATCCATCACTAACAGTTACAGTGGAAGCTAAATGTGACCTGAATCTAAAGATATCAATCTCATTCGAGGACAAGTTTTATGAGGGAAAAAGAGAGAGGCAGAGGAGTGTTACAAGTCTATCAGGTTCACTTTTTTTATTTTTCAGAAACTTAAATTACACCCAAATGAAGTTACTGAAACAAATGCCAAGGTTGCAAAGACAAGCACTCAAATTAGGAAAAGTCAGATTAAGTTTGCCTATGCATCCTTATTTCAACTTCCTTGTTAAACAATCTTGAGTTCCACAGTTGGGTTTTGTTTATTTTGGTTTGGTTTTTTGGGGGGATTGTTTTGTCACCCCACCCACCCTGTGCCCAGCAACAAGACCCCTGCCTCAATCAGTGCACAGGATGGACGACATACTAAAGATGAAGGGTTGTACAGTGGGCAAGCTGTTTATGCTTTGTTTGCTGCAACATTAGGGAAGGTGTAGTAAGGCAGCAACAGCTTGGGAAGGAGAGGAGGCAACATTGTGTTGTGCTTAATGTCACAGAACATCGCCTTGGAAAAGAGGAACCTATTTCTGTCACATCTATCAGCACACAGAACTTGGTGAAACAAGCTTTTACAGATGATCATTATACATTTTACTCACTTCTGGATACCTAAAAGGTGCCTGACTCACAAAAATAATTAACATTCACAGCACAACTAAAACTACGATTAATCCAGTTCTAGAATTCAGTGTTTTGAAGTAACACCTACTCAAAATCAGGCCCTAGGCTTCTCAAACAGAACACTCAAAATGAGTTAATAGCTTTGAATACAGAAAAAACTTCCAAGCTATAATAAAACTCCAAGCAAGAGATGCGAAAGCTGCAGCATTACCCCCATTTTATAAATAGGGATATGAGGAACAATTAAGGTCTATAAATGACTAAAATTCAATGACAGCACCATACAAAAATCCCACAAGGAAGTTCATTCATTATTCAGTGCAGGGTTTGTATGGTGTGTAAGAGTAAGGAATGGGGCCACACACTGAATGATGAGGATAAAAAGAAATATTGAATAGCTACCCATTCGGTGAGCACCGTCCATCTTGTGCACTGAATGAGGTAGTCCTGTGGAAAAAATAGTATGACGGTGTAATTAAAGACCATTTCACAATGCATACCCATGTACAGCATATGGGTAAACTTAACTCTGCCATTCCCTAACATTTGAGTGCTTGACTTAGCAACCTTGTTACTGTTAACATGCTTTTTACATAACAGTATTTAACAGACATTTTTAAATGGTGTCAGTAACTGGCATTAATAGGTCATTCTTCCACATTTCTTAATTCATGTCAATGACAAGCAGCATTTCTAATTGAAGGTATTAACATATACTAGAGCCCTTCAAAAATACTAAATACCATTTCTCGTAAATTTTACTAGTGATATAAAGGAAATACTAGTGAAACAAAAGTAGCAAAATATTTTTTTCATCTAAAATTAATATGTGAATGTCAAAAGTTTTTACCATCAATAAAAATAGCTTAGTGCTCTTAACTACTGAATTCTTATAAAATTTTTATAAAACTTACGAGAGTAATAAAAATGTTGTCTCGGCATCTTTGAAAGGCCAGGACACATTTTAGGTGCTAAATTTTAATATACCCATATATGAAGAATGCAGCCTTTATTTCAAATTTTCTTGAAAATGCATGAAAAGCTTATTTTCAAAGTATTTTCATGATATTGTTGAGCTCACCCTCTTCCTCTTTTGTTTCCTTGTTGCTGGTTGGAAAGCATACAGATACACAAGCATGGAGAATATTACGGTTTCCGTCACATCTATGGCCAAGGAATGTCTGCAGCATTTGTGGATTCTGATCCAAGACAACTGCTTGTTCAAGATTCATCAGGTATTGTCTGCAAGCCTCATAGTCACATCGAAGAATGTGCTGCATCAATGTTTGTTTCTGTACTCAAAAGAATAAAATATTTTAGAAATGTAAAGCACAAAAGGCAGACATACACTTCATAAACACTTCTAATTTTCTGGTTTTGAAATTAGTAGGAAGGTCTTTATATCTGACACTGGCTGGAAAGTTAGTCCAGGTGTAACAGTGCTGAAAACAGAGCTGTGTGCATTCAGGCACAGATGAGCAAAGGCAACAGAGCAGCAGAAGCTATCAGGCTCACAAAAGCAGTCCTCTGGCTTCACAGCTGAATTCTTAAGATAGATGCCTTCCATTTCACAGCTCCAGGTAGTATGGGAAAAGTGATACAACTGAAAAAGCTTAAGGATCTACGTGAACCAAGTTCTAACCTAGTTCTTTTTAAACAAGTGATTTATGTGCTGAGAAGTGAATGATTAGAAGCTGTTGAAGGTCTGGGAGGTTCACCCCATATATAACCAGTTTTTCCATAATGATGGAATACTGCTTCACTGTGAAATCAGTCTCAGTCTAACAGGTACACAGTACCTCCAGGTGGCAGCAGAGCACACAGCAGATGTAACTACACTGCCCCAAATCACTGACCAGATTTTACCAGTATGACATATAAATTCACAGCAGAACTACTCATACAGCACCACTGGTAAGACAGAACTCTACAGGTGACTCAAGTGAAAAACCCTTCACTTTCCTCTCCTAATTTCCTAGTAGATGGTCCCAACAGAAGATTTAAAAAAGAAAAAAGTATTGCATTCTCAGGGATCCAACCAAAACAAGTTGTTGGATCCCTGAGAAAAGCTACGCACTTATGAGACAAATGCAATTGTACAGTGTTAGTAGATATAAAAAGGTAACCATTTCAAAATCAATGTCTTAAAAAAACCTTTTTAATTAAAAGCCTGATATAAAAGACATGCACCCCTAAAAAGGATCTTTCACTTCACAAATTTGTTTGTGTTTTCATGCTTTTAAGAGAATCTTCAGTTGAAATTAGTTTCTTTCAAATAGTGAAAATACAAATCAGTATCTATACCTGAAGCAGTTTTAAACATAATTTTATAAAAGCAAGAAAAAAAAAAACCACATACATCTGTAATGGAGAAAATATTTTACCTCAACAGCCATAATGATAATAGCAGCTTTCTTTTTGATGGTCGAGTTAGCAGGAAGATTTGTTAAGGAATGAACACCCATTCCAAGACTACTAATAGGTGGAAGATCAAGCCAGTCAGGGTCTCGTATCCCACCCATACAATCTTTTGCCATTGGATAGATTGTTCCATTTCCATCTCTAAGGATAATAGGTGATTCCTACATTTGGGGGAAAGAAGTTTCATTATTAAGTCTCCACGATTTATAAATATTATCCTTCCCAAAAGGTCCAGTTTTTCTTGACTGCCAAGAATGACAACAGTTTATCCAAGATTCTCATTTATGTCATTGTCTCCTACCACTGGTGGTGTAGTGGTGCAAGTGGTGCAACATAAGGTATGAGATTTCCCTTTGCAAATGCCAGAAATGTTCTTAACATAAAAAAATATTACTGAAAGTATCTTCCTTATGATATACCTTCATTAATTAACATTACCAGTGAAACAACTAGTACCTATACTTTTAGTTTACTTAAATGTTCCAAGTGAAGTTGAATATATTGAAATGAAACATTCAAATTCAGTTTTTTTGCAAAAAATGTTTCCTTCAATTATCCTAAACAAAGTAAGATTAAGATGTTAATATTTTTTTTGTTATTATTTCCATTTATTCTCAAGAGTGGATTTTTGTTTGACCCACTTCCAAAACATACCTAGATAACAAGTTGACACTAATCCAAGAACCATTCTGTCACCTC